>WAAB01025145.1:74838-136468 GCA_013389865.1 Piaya cayana
GAGGCAACATGGAGGTAGCCAACTAAATGTACTCCAATAGCTTTTAACAGCTTGTCTCTCTAATGATTTTAGCTTTAGTGTTGGATTAGTGTTAAATGTCCAGGATTTAGTAGCATTGCCATTGCTGCTCAATGTACTTCAAGATCAAGTTCAGAGACCCAATTGATCAGGTTTGTTTCTGATGTGTTTCTGATGATTTTGAAGGTGAAATAAATCCAGATAGGGCTCCTCCTAGTAGACCTTTCCCCTCTCTGACCTGAATGTATCTCTACCTTCATACTTAAAAGTGTTTTCTTCTCTGCCTGTTAAAAATTGAATATAAAAAGGCAAAGATCACTCACTTCAAAATCCTTCTTTCTATAAACAGTCTCCAAGAGACAAAGTGCAGTTATTTATATTTCAACAGTGCATAAATCCAGTGGAAAAAATCAAAAGCACTGTTAGAAATGGTTGAGAGGTGATGAAATCATGCGACTATGGAGTATTTTTTCCTATTTTTCTTCTGACAACAGAATTCTCCAAATACATGATTTTTCCATATCACCATACAGAGCTGTTGTTGGTGCTAGAAAATTGCTCACCATGAGGATGTTTTATTTGCAGCAAACTCCCGATATAGATGCAGACACTTGGGAACAGAAAACAAGCTCAAGAGCTCACATCCTCTGCCTGTTTCTTACTAGTGTACTCTCTTACATCAGCAGCACCTCACTAGCGCAGGGACACGTTTCTCGTCTAACTCTTTCTACACAGGAACACTTTACTAGTGCTGCCATGTTACAAATCTTGACTTTCCACATCCTGTCAGAAAAATGATACGCCATAAAAATCACAAGGTTTAGATACTACCTGGGCAGGGTTTTTTTCAGAGCTCATTTTTGCTGCTGTGCCTTACTTTGTGTCTTTGAACACAGTGGAAAATCGATTCATTTTGTTAATTCAGGTACATGCTTTGCATCTAAACCATATTATGTTCATATTCTGTTCAAAGTGAATAGAACAAATAGCTGTTCAGAAACCCCTAAAATGCAAGGGTACAGAAGCTACTTACATCAATCATGGACTCATAGAATCACCAGGTTGGAAAAGACTCATTGGATCATCGAGTCCAACCATTCCTATCACTAAACAATGCCCCTCAGTGCCTCATCCACTCATCCTTTAAACACCTCCAGGGAAGGTGAGTCAACCACCTCCCTGGGCAGCCTGTTCCAGTGCCCATGAAAAAATGCTTCCTTGTGTTCATCCTGAACCTCCCCTGGTGGAGCTTGAGGCCATTTCCTCTTGTCCTGTCCCCTGTCACTTGGGAGAAGAGGCCAGCACCCTCCTCTCCGCAACTTCCTTTTAGGTAGTTGTAGAGAGCAATATGGAAGTTAAGGCAAGATTATCCTAAGAGACACAGGTTATCTTTCAACTTCAGCATTATTTTTACTGCTAGTAATGCTTACCTTTTTGCAATGTGATAAAAGTGGAATTAAGATTCCCTTAGATGCATAGAAAGGTCAGGATGTTACAAGAAACATACATCGTTCTTCCCCTTGTAATTCAAGTCCGTCTAACTTTTCTTGCGATGAAGCTGCTGCTTAAAAGCCTTTTTGGTAAGGGGTTCTACAAAAAAAAATACAAAAACAAGTTCCCAAAACCTTCTTATAGCAGCTCAGGTAACATAACAGGTCTTGGTCTTAGTAGGAAAAGCCCAGCAAGATGCCACACCAAGACGAATAAAGGCTAAAGACAAGACCTGCCCTCAACAAACAAGCTACAGCTGTGCTCCCATCCTCCGCTGCCGGTTTATGGTACATTAATTGCTGCCTAACAGTCACCTGTCAAATGTTTCAAATGCAGCTGGATTTCACACAGGCCAAGTGAATTCACAGCCATAATGCAAAGGAAGTTATCCCTCCTCATAACCACAGGTGCCCTCTGGGGATGCCTTCCCTCAGAGCAGCTGCTTTGCCAGTAGGACCCCTTCAACAGCTACTCCACAGGTGAGGAATCTTGGAATGGTTTGGATTAGAAGAGACTATGAAGTCCATCTAGTCCAACCCCACTGCAGTGAGCAGAGACATCTTCAGGTTGCTCAGAGCCCCATCTCACCTAACCTTAAATGTTTCCAGGGATGGGACGTCCACCACCTCTCTGGGCAGCCTCTTCCAGTGTTTCACTGCCCTCAGTGTGAAAAATTTCTTCCTAATACCCAGTCTAAACCTCTCCTCTTTTAGTTTGAAACCATTACCTCTCTTCCTGTAGCTACAGGCCCTCCTGAAGTTTTCCTCTTCTTTCTTATAAGCCCCCTTTAAGCCCTGGAAGGCTACAATAACATCTCTTTGGTGTCTTCTCCAAGCTGAACAAATCCAGGAACCCAGCCCCCATGATACCGAAAACACTGGCAAATCAACTCTGAAGCTCAATCTGGAGTTTCAGAAGATAAAGGTCTTTCATCAGGCCAAAATTGATGCCACAATTTTTGTGGTGGGGGACCCAGATCTGAAAACAGGATTCAAGGAGCAGTCTCAGCAGTGCTGAGGGACTCTGCTTAATTATCTATTTAAGTATCCCGTCATATAAATCTGTCTTAGGCTAAGAGGTAGGTTGCCTTAGGGCTGTTAGAATGTATCGATATGCTTAGTAGCCTTGTAAGATGCAGCTGTTGTAGGAGATAACTGAAGGGAGTCTCCAGACATGGCTGAATAATAAAAAAAATAACGGGCATTCTTTGAAGATGGAGATGGTTCTTTGTCTAAAACTAGTTTTGTAAGACGTGATGCCTTTTTTAGAAGGGCTGAATCGTAAAATAAAAATATTATCGCCTCTGCTTCGAAGACTTTATCCTTCTCAGTATTTTAGCAAAGAATGAGTATTTCCCATCCCCGCCCCGCTCCCTCTCAGGAACCACGTGATGTCTCACCGCCCCCCTCCCACACCCGGATCGCGCCGCGCGGGATCTCCGAGGCCCCCGGCACCTCCGTGCTTTAGGGGTCCCCGCCGTTCGCCTGCACGTCTGGCGCCCCATACTCCGGGAGCGGGGCGCAGGCGCGCTGTGGGGCAGCCCGCGTGACGTCAGGCGAGGCGCCGGCGCGGCAGGACCCGGAGGGGATCGTCAGGGCGGCGGCGGCGCCTTCTGGAAGTTTCGCGCCGGGGAGGCCGCGTCCGTGAGGTTCATCCGTGTGCATCGGTGGCGGGGGGGCCATGCCGGAGAACGCGGGGGCCAAGGCCCATGGCGGGGCCGGGAGCCGGGCCAAGGGCACCTACCAGGACCGGGACAAACCCTCCCAGATCCGCTTCAGCAACATCGCCGCCGGCAAAGGTGAGGCGCGGCCTTTCCTCCTCTCCGCGCCCCAGGCAGCCCTGCGAGCTCGAGGTTGCTCTAGCGGGAGGAGGCCCTGCGGGCTGTAACGCAGGGCGCGGCCGAGGAGGGGCCGGCGCGGGTCGGGGGGGGCTCTGGTTGGGGGTCGGCATACGCACTGCTAGCGGTTTTTGGCATGTGGTGTTTTCCTATTGTTTCCTATTTAGTTTTAGAATGGTTCTAGTGAAGTGATGGGTCTTATTTGTTTGAAAAACAGCGATGGAGCTCAGTTCTGATTTTCCAAGCTTCTGTGTCATTCTGCTCTTCAGGCTGATTTAGTACTGGCAATACTGGCATGATACAGCGAGATGCTTTCTCTTGTGAAGAAATCGTGGAATGTGTTGGTTTGGAAGGGACCTCAAAGATGATCCGGTTCCCTGCCCCTTGCCATGGGGAGGGACACCTTTCACTGAATCAGGTCGCTCAAAGTCTTCTCCAGTTTGGCCTTGGAACTTAGCAGGGATGGGGCATCCACAACTTCTCTAGGCAACCTGTGCCAGTGCCTTATGACCCTTACAGGAAAAAAAAATGTTCCCAATATCTGGCTGAATCTTCCCTGTTTTAGCCTAAAACGGTTCCCCCTTGTCCTATCTCTGCACTCCCTGATAAAGAGCCTCTTCCCCACATTCCTGTAGAGGCCACCTTTAAATATTGGAAGGCTGCTGTAAGGTCCCCCCAGAGCATATTTTAGGCTGAACAGCTCCCAACTCTCTCAGCCTGTCTTCATTTGGGAAGGGCCCTGACCATCTTCATGGTCCTCATCTGTTGAGAGTGATGTTTAGAATGATGGAGTAAATGCTTGTAGTTCTTTAAACCAACTTGAAAACATACTTTTTTCTCTTTCTAGCTGTTGCCGATGCAATTAGAACAAGCCTTGGACCAAAGGGAATGGACAAAATGGTAAACCTTAAACTTAAATTTTTAAAACACTAAGCTTATAGGGGGATGCTGTAAAAAGAACGTGGTTTATGTTGATGAGATGTCATCTTTTTGCCTTGAACATCTTTTCCAAATCTCGTTTATTTAAGGGAAAGTATAAACTAAATACACACCTCGGCCTGAGAAATAACATCAGGAAATATATTTTATATTTAGCATCAAATTAAAGTGTTGTAGCCACTGATCAGAACTATGTTGTCCTTTCCTTCTCAGATTCAGGATGCTAAAGGAGATGTGACAATCACTAATGATGGTGCTACTATTCTGAAACAAATGCAGGTTCTGCACCCTGCAGCCAAAATGGTAAGTGTTTTTCCCCATTGCTTAATTAGAGCTTAATTTCCGGGACAAAGAAGGGTAGTGAAGTTTTGTGTGAATTTGAGGAGAGCTACACACTAGTGATAAAATGAGAAATTTTATGGGGCATGTTACGGGACTAACTACTTTGATTGTAAGAGAACTTATTTTTCACCCAGTATTCCTTTATCTCTTAATTAAGAACATCAGTGATGTTCCTCAACTGCTAGGACAAAAGAGAACGAAGGAAGAGAATAAATTGTTTTGTGGTTAGGTGATCTGAGCGTCAGTAGCCTGGTCTGTCAAAAGGTTTAGTGTAGACCTCTGTGGCTGGAAGTGAAACCGGGCTTCCCGCAACCTGTAAAAGTACAGGAAAGGCAGACCTGTTACATAAGAGTGATCCAGTTTTAAGATTGGGAGGAAAGCGTCTTTGCTTCTGAATATGTTTCATAGTTGTACTCGGCCAAATAGGTGTACAACAGTGGAAAGCGAAGTAGAGCAGAAGGTACTGACTTTTAACTGTCCATATTTGCAGTTAAGCAGCATTATACATATAAACTTCTGCCATAATTTGTCGTTTAGTTGGTAGAGCTGTCAAAAGCACAAGATATTGAAGCTGGTGATGGCACTACATCTGTTGTTGTTATTGCTGGAGCTCTTTTGGATGCCTGTTCCAGACTTCTTCAAAAAGGTAGATACAATTTGGTCGTGGTTTTATATTAAATACATTTAAGTCCTTCATCTGCTTGCACACGCATCATGAAGCTTAAAGTAGCTGTTAACATTTTAAACATGAAGGGTGACTTTGAGTCTTGACATTGAAGTTTAGCTCATGTCCTGCTTCTGATTAAAAATCTGGTTAGCTTTTTTTTTTTTTAATGGAATGTTATTGTTGATATGGGAAATAGTGGCTAGGTGAAGTGTTGAATGTTTCCTGGGGAAAACGCACCTTGATTATACTTGTACTGCTCTCATGGACGGACAGCTAGTGTAAAGACAGTGTAAATGGAATTTGGGACCAGTGATTCTACAGGTTTTTTATACTTGAGGAATTACCTCACATCGCTTACAGCGTAGGGACTTTGAGAAAGTCTGATCAGAAGAAGACATGAATTATGGAAAGCAATAGTTTGTGTAGGTTCCGTTCCATTAGCTCAGGGTGCATTCTTGTAGTTGTCTTCCATGCAGTTCAGGAGCTTTTTAGCTGTACAGCCAGATAGATAACACTTAGTCTTCTCTATGCACTGGAACTAGAACGAAGATGGTAGGACCTTCACAGTTCTTTTCTGTCTCAGCTGGACTCGATAGCAGTTTACTTACAGCAGCCTCATCTCAACGTGCAGGTTTGCTCATTGTTTTCTTTGTGGCCTCTACCAGTGGTTCACTTCTGACTGCTTCCTCTGCTGGTACTGGCTGTACTGCTGCACCAGCACCCTGGCATCCTCTACCACAAGAGGTAGTTACAAGCTGCTTGATTTGGAAACAGAAAGGGTTTATCACATAATCTAGAGAATTGAGGAAATTGATACAGAACTGTGGGAAAACAACCTTTGATAATCAGATAGAAAATCAGGCTCCTTGCAGGCACTACCTGAGCAGTGGCAGCTTTAGGAATGCCAGGGGAAAAGAGCTTTGATAGAAGGTATGTTTCTGGGATTTCAGACATTGCAGGGAAATGTGCTCTACTTGCCTGTAAGAACAGATTATCAGGAATTTTATAGGTTTGGGCTTTTTTTTTCCTCGGCTTTGACACTGCAAAGTAGTAAGGGAAGACATGAACTCTTCAAGAACTCATTTTGCTAAAATGTCTTCAGTTAATTCTGACATGGGTCTGTAATCTTAACATGGAAGGAGAGGGTGAGGGGTAGGTGGTGGGAAACCAAACCAAAACCATTGGTTTGAAAGCTTGACTGTCTAACAACTATTTTACGCAATCCTCAGGAATTCACCCAACCATCATTTCTGAGTCATTCCAAAAAGCTTTGAATAAAGGAATTGAAGTGTTGACCAACATGGCACAGCCAGTTGGGCTGAGTGACAGAGAAACCTTGTTGAACAGCGCAACTACTTCACTGAATTCAAAGGTATGAATTCCTGCCTCCAGACTAGCTGAACCTTCAGCGTTTCCAGTCCCTGCTACTGCTCAGTTAGTGAGAACACCCCGCACGTTACAGATGTGGTTGGTTTTCAGACACCAGCTACCTTCTCTTGGGCAGGCTTTTCAGACAGCCATGGTTGAGATTAAATTGAAGCAATCAAAACAATTTCAGTATGAAATACCTAGTGATCTTAGGTGTTGACTGTAAGTGTAAAAATGAGCTTCAACTGAAGACATGAGAAACAGAAAAATCAGGTGAGATAGAGACCTGTTGCCAGCTATTTGAGTAGACGGTTCTTGTTTGAGCAGCAGAAACTCCTAAACCAGCATTGAAGTCTGGAGAAATTCATTAGTTTCCCTTCCAGCAGTTTAACCTTGGACGTTCTCAAAGGTCCTGTCTTAAGATTCTGAGGGAAATTAAATAAGTCCCTAAGCATAGGTTTTCCCACTAATGTAGCTGCCATTTCCTTTAAACAGAGGAGCCCTCAAGAAGATGCCATGTCGCTGCTGGACGGGGGGGAAGACAGATTTGTTTTGAAATACAGCAACAATATTATTTTGAAATTACTTTATCAATGTTAAATCTTGCACCATTTTCACCATTTTTCTTTTCTTTACATTAAATCCCTTAGGTTGTTTGTCAGTATTCTAGTTTACTTTCTCCAATGAGTGTGGATGCAGTGATGAAGGTGATTGACCCAACTACAGCAAGTAGTGTGGACCTCAGAGATATAAAAATTGTTAAGAAGTTGGGGTAAGACACAACTTGTGACTAGATTGATTGTCTATGAAATTGGCTTCCCAAAGTGCTCAAATCATTAATTGTTTTTCTTTCCAGAGGCACAATTGATGATTGTGAACTGGTTGAAGGACTAGTCCTCACTCAAAAGGTGGCAAATACCGGTGTAACCAGAGTGGAAAAAGCCAAAATTGGGTTAATTCAGTTCTGCTTATCTGCTCCAAAGACAGATGTAAGTTAAACTATGAAAACTGTGATTAAAGTGAAACCTTTTACTCAGTACTGGGGGATGCAAACATAATGATAACACCATTTTTGAAGATGTTCTAATGTCAGTTCTATTCCATAGCTGTAATGAAGGTCTGCTAGGTAATGCCTGGGTACTGGTAACTCTTAAAGAACTTAGAGTTAGTGAGAAGACATATTTTGCTGTCATGCTTATTTGCTTAGAATCACAGGCTCTCAAGTTACAGAATGTGGAACATCTTGCCACTTGCTTTTAAAGTCAGCAGTTTTTCATACTACTGTTCTTTTTGTCTTTGTGGTGTTTTTTTTTAAATAGATGGACAACCAAATAGTTGTTTCTGATTATGCTCAAATGGACAGAGTACTGCGTGAAGAGAGAGCCTATATTCTGAATTTAGTTAAGCAAATCAAAAAGGCCGGAT
This sequence comes from Piaya cayana, assembly GCA_013389865.1. Classification (NCBI taxonomy): domain Eukaryota; kingdom Metazoa; phylum Chordata; class Aves; order Cuculiformes; family Coccyzidae; genus Piaya; species Piaya cayana. The sequence continues at coordinate 82,926 of WAAB01025145.1, forward strand.
GCAATGTGCTGCTGATTCAGAAATCTATTCTGCGGTACGTTAATAATGTTTTAATTGCTTACTCTGTGCTTGAGGAAATGGTTGGAATTGTTTGGAATACCTGGGAAATTGAGGTGAAAAATGAATGCTTGCCAGAGTCTCAGTCTGTAACAGTGACTGTCCTTTTAGAAAGTACGATGTTGTGTGTATTTTGAGTTCAATGACATCGCTATTTTGTATCCTGAAAAATCCCAGCACTGCTGGTAAGGAACAGGCCACTGGCTGGCATGGTCCAGTTTCTAAATAACTCTGTGGACTGACTACTTCCCTCTTGTTTTTAGGGATGCTCTTGGTGACCTAGCCCTCCATTTTCTGAACAAAATGAAGATCATGGTGGTTAAAGACATTGAAAGAGATGACATTGAATTTATATGCAAGGTAAAGCGAGTTCTGTAAATGCCTGTTAAAGTAGCAGTGGTGTTTGAAGTTTTAGAGCAGACTTTAGTACCCAGCCAGTGCTAGTTAACTGTAGTACTTCATCACTTTCATATTTTGACTGTAATGTTAGAATAGACAGTTCCTAAAAATCATGTCTGTTCTGTTGAGTGGTTGCATTTCTAGCAAGGCTGGGGACAGATGAAAAAGCCATAGTCCTTAACCACATTTTACTGTAATGTGCAGAAGGGTATGCATTATGTTTGCTGACTTTGCGGCACAGCTCTGGATTTTTTTTTTCCCCTTTGTTTTTGTTTTTTTTTTTTAGACAATTGGAACTAAGCCTGTTGCTCACATTGACCAGTTTACTCCTGACATGCTGGGCTCTGCTGAGCTGGCAGAGGAGGTCAACTTGAACGGTTCTGGGAAACTAATAAAGGTGAGTGAGTGACAAAATGTTAATGCCTACTTAACATCTGCTAGTTGTTTTAATAACAGCTGCTGGCTTTAATAGTTTAAATTTCAGTAGTTATTACACTTCAAGTACCTACCACCGATGTCTGAGTAGCCACCACCTTGAGGAGTGCAGTGGTTTGGTTAGCCAGATGTCACTACTGTTATGGACCTTGCAAATACCAAATGAAGTCTTGTTTTGTGTAGAACCCTTTTGGGGTTTTTTTTAACTCATAGTATTTGGCTTTATATTTTAGATTACAGGCTGCACAAACCCTGGAAAAACTGTAACCATTGTGGTACGTGGATCCAACAAACTTGTTCTAGAAGAAGCTGAGCGTTCAATTCACGATGCCCTGTGTGTCATAAGATGCTTAGTTAAGAAAAGGTAATGTCTCAGTTTAGTTAGAGTAATTGTATTAATAATACAGAAAGCTAATTAATTATGCACTTATATCAAATGAGTTTTTATTTCTAATTTCTGTCCACAGAGCTTTAATTGCAGGAGGTGGAGCACCGGAGATAGAGTTGGCACTGCGCTTGAACGAGTACGCTCGCACTTTGAAGGGTATGGAGTCGTACTGTGTCCGTGCCTATGGAGATGCACTGGAAATCATACCGTCTACTCTGGCTGAAAACGCAGGCCTCAATCCTATTTCAACAGTAACAGAGCTGAGAAACAGACATGCTCAAGGAGAGAAAACAGCTGGCATTAATGTCAGAAAGGTAACCGGGAGCTGTATATATCATAACGTAGCTTTAAAAACATTTGGCCATTCAAGGGAAAATGCTTGGCAGTACAGCTGGACTAGGAGAGGGCAAATTTGTGTATCGCAACAGTATTCTGCCTAAAATTAGCGTTGAGGTGGATCATAGCGTATCCTCTGAGGCTTTGATACTATCTTAGTGCTGGTAATCGCAGGTGCTTAAATGCTGTGTCCACGGGACAAGGAGCTTCAGGTGTCTCTTCAGAAACATTTCAGCTCCAAATAGGTGTGGTAAGAAATTCTCTGCAGTGGAAGTGCTCATATGTTAAGGTAGCACAGTGGGATGGCTTCTTTTAAATCAATCACCTGGCATAACTATGTTTTTCTCTGGGCTGGTTTTGACTGGGAATGTCAGATGTTTGGAGGAGAAGTTGTGTACTGCAATAGTCCTGTTGGGAACGGAAGAGTACAAGCTATTTGATAGTCTAAATCAAAGTTTGTTCTTTCCAGGATTCTGCTAAAAGAAAACTTGCTAAATATAACCAGAGTGTGCTTTGCACAAAATAAAGGCAGTTTGTTCTTGCAGGGTGGCATTTCCAACATCTTGGAGGAGCTGGTTGTCCAGCCCCTGCTGGTGTCCTTGAGTGCATTGACTCTTGCGACAGAAACTGTGCGCAGCATTCTGAAGATCGATGATGTGGTGAGCAGTGTTTGCATCATGTTCTGTCTAATCTTTTTTTCACAAGCCCCAGGATGGTTATTCTCTAACTTGTTGTGCTTCAAAAGATAGTATTCTCAGTTTACATGCTGTTTAGGCCATTCGGCTTTCCAGTACTGCAATTAGAACAAAATAATAGCATTATGAATGTTAACAAAGTGACTAAAAAGCCAGGATCGTGGAAGTAGAGGGGAAGTGACTCTTGGGTGTCCTGTGGACTGCTGGTGCCTGACTCTTTGAACTCTTCTTTGCAGGTGAACACGCGATAAGCTGAGCAAAGGAAGGAGAGTGTCCTGCAGCTCCTTGCCTGTAGTCTGGGATTGTCTGTGGCCTGTGTGAATTGTCCTGAAGTCCACAAAGGCTTCTGTACTTCTGTCACGTTAATTTAATAAAACTTGTGGTTTCAAAAAGGAAATGGTGCTTATCAATAAACATGCAGTAGTTTCCCTGAATTTCAGCTTTATAATTTTGGTAGAAATAAGGTAATTTTTTTTAATGTTATATTTGCTTTTCTGTGCTACATCCTCCTATTTAGCTCTGTAAAGTTTAACAGCAAATCATTAGGTCTTAGAATTGTGCTCCACTATTGTGCCAGCTTTAGAGCCACTTCTCAAAAAGAATGGGTGTTACTTCCCTTAGCTATGGCTACAGCCAGCAAGTATTCTTTACACTTAAACCTACATTCCTTGCTGTTGTGTCTGGTCTGCAGTGATTTCTGATCCAGAGTGCTACATGGGGCAGTCTACATGCAGATTTTGACACAATTGTCAGAACTAAACGTAGCTCTAAAAAGGCCAGGATCGTGTCACTGCAGCTAGGTTTAGTTATAGGGATTTATTTAAAGGCAGGTTTGGATAACAGATGTTCTCTTGACACACTTTTGTAACTTTTTTCTGTTGTTTTTATCATAGCAGTGTTCCAACTCCCAGTTCTGCTTAGGAAAATCCCAGAAGTGGAACGGGGCAGTTTTGGCAGCGCACACCCCCCCCCACTCTCCTGCAGCAGTTTTCTGAGAACTGGTTGAGAAGTACAGTTACAGAATACACATGAAAATCTGTTGGTACCAGAAGGAAAAGCACCCCCCTCCTTCATGTCACTGCATGGGGGGTTAGCTGGAGTCACTTTATCGGGGGGACCTGTAATGTGGGAGTTCTCGGCCACTGGGAAAATGCTGTTGCCCTACGGTTTACTCACTTCAGAGTTAATGTAATCGGGTTTTAATGTTACAGATCAGAGTTTAGAATAAACATTTTTCAACTTGTTTTAAGACCGAAATTTTGGATTAACCCTTTTATCTTCATTACTGCTATACTGATGACCATACTCTCTCTTTTAAATAGATTGTTTCTTTCATGCCTCAAACGCACATTTCTGTTGGGGTGGCTATGTTGAAATACCTCCCTGTCACTTAGAGCCCCGCAGAACATTAAGAATAATGCAAATAATAAATAAATAAATAATCGGATTAGGCGTTAATGTACTGCATGAACTATTTGCCGTCTAAATGATGTCTCATCCCACACAATTAGACCCAGCAAGGATCCCTTCGTTTAGGTATTACCTTGGATTAAAGCTTTCCTTCCTCACCGTTGCGAACCCTCAGTTCTTGCTAAGACTTAAAATGAAACTCACCCGTGGGCAGGGACGCCTCCCACTGGATCACGTTGCTGCAAGCCCCATCCCACCCGGCCTTGAATACTTCCAGGCTGGAGCAGCCACAGCTTCCCTGGGCAACCTGCGCCAGTGCCTCACCGCTCTCACGGTGAAGAATTTCTTCCATACGTCAATATAAATCTCCCCTCTTTCAGGTTGAAGCCGCTCCCCCTGCTCCGGTCCCCGCTCTCCCCTCTAAGGAGCCCCCCGGCTTTCCTGCAGGCCCCAAGCCCCGGCGCTCAGCCTGCCCCGGGGGGCGGGGCTCCAGCAGGGCCGCGTCCTTCCCGTGGGGACCTCCAGTGGGTGAGGCGGGGAGCTCCGTGCCCGGACTCGCCCCCTGCGATGTCACCCGGGGCTCAGCGCCGCCGAGGCACCGAGACCAAGCGCCGCGATGCGGACGCGCCCCGGCCCGCCGGCTCCAGCCCCGAACCCGCGGGGCGAGGCCGCCCCCGGGCAGCGCCCCGAGCAGGTACCGGGGGAGGGTGGGGGGGAAGGGGTGTCTGTGCCTTTGAGTGTGAGCGTGTGTGAGTGTCTGTGTGTGCGTGAGGGTCTGTGTGTGTGAGGGGGTCTGTGTGTGTGAGGGTCTGTGTGCAGGTGTGTGCACCCTTGCATCTTTGTGGGTGTGTGTGTGTACACATGTGTGTGCTTGTGCATGTATGTGTGTCTGTGTGCGTGTGCCTGCACACGTGTGTCTGCATGTATGTGTGTGAGAGAAACACTCATTCACAGGTAAATTACTGAAAAGGGCAAAGTCTTCGAAGCAGAGGCAATAATATTTTGATTTTACAATTCAGCGCTGAATGGGATGCCCTTCTAAAAAGGCATTGCATTCTTACAAAAGCAGTGGGTGCATGGACTAGTTTTAGATGAAGAACCATCTCCATCTTTAAAGAATGCTCGTTACTTTTTTTTTAATTATCCAGCCACGTCTGGAGACACCCTTCAGGGTTATTTCTTAAAACAGCTGCATCTTACAAGGCAACTAAGCATATTGATAGATTCTCATAGTCCTAACACAAGCTACCTCTTAACCTAAAATAGGTACAACTTACAAGACAAATTTATATGATAGGATAATTAAACATACAAATCAGCTGCAGCAAAACAATTAATTATCAAATGTGTGTGTGTCTGTGCATATATGTGTGTGTTTTAAAAAGTTAGAGCACTAGTTCCTTAGCCCAAAATCAGAGTAGTACATTTGCACACAGAGGTATTTTTGACAAGCTTTGACATTCCAACATGAAGTCTTGGTTGTTTTCACTGCAAAAATCTCTAACTCCTGTTGTCCACAGCACAGTGACCATTTGCCACAGGAGTTCCATCTCCAAACCAGTGGGCTTAAAAAGCCACTACAGAGTGCGCAGTGAAAGGCACCATCCACCCTTTTGGGAATCTGCTGCTTCTGACATTGTGTGTAAACCTCTTGGTTCAGTTCTCATCAACAGAATGATCCAAGCTGCTTCCCGGGACCTGGGCAACAGCCGTTCTTCAATCCGCTCTTTAAACACTGGGGGTAACAAGCTCATTAAGAGATTAGTGTTGGATGGGCAGTACAGCAGCACCATCTGTCCGGTTCTTCTGCCTGTGTGTGTGTGCGTGTGCCACACGGCCCTGTCCAAAGATGTGAACCCCTCAAAGCTGTTCTGACTCCCAGAGCCAAGGGAGAGTGGAGACCCCTGTTTGGGGCAGGGGGACGCAGCAGTCAGGCCAGGTTAAGGTGGGCCCATCATCCTGCCTCAGGAGGTTCACTGAGACAACCCCTGCAGGCACTTCTTGTCTCCTGACCACCAGTGGCCACACTCTGGGACACAGGAGACACACACACTGGCACGCGCACATGCACACACAGTCAGACACATGCACTAATCTCTTAATGAGCTTGTTACTCCCAGCGTTTAAAGAGCAGATTGAAGAACGGCTGTTACCCAGGTCCAGGGAAGCAGCTTGGATTGTTCTGTTGCTGAGAACTGAACCAAGAGGTTTACACACAATGTCAGAAGCAGCAGATTCCCAAAAGGGTGGATGGTGCCTTTCGCTGCGCATTCTGTAGTGGTTTTTTACACCCGCTGGTTTGGAGATGGAACTCCTGTGGCAAGTGGTCACTGTGCTGTGGACAAGAGGAGTTAGAGATTTTTGCAGTGAAAACAACCAAGACTTCATGTTGGAATGTCAAAGCTTATTAAAAATACCTCTGTGTGCAAATGTACTACTCTGATTTTGGGCTAAGGAAACTAGTACTCTAAGTTTTTTAAATATAGAGCTTAAAAATAACATAAAGGACACCTTTTTTAATGCAGAGTAACCTGGGATTAATAATTTCTCTAGTTTGTGTAAACCTTGAAACTATTTTAAAGAGTACACTTACCTGCACCCAGCTGCAAGCTGCCAAGCAATACTGGAACTATAAACAGTGCAGAATTCCTGTCATTGCACAGTAGGTTATGGAAATAGGAATAAATACTTACATGCAGGGTAACTAATGACTAATAGATATGATACAGATATCTAATAACTTACAGACTTTAAAATGCTTATGGAAGTGTGAGGCAGAGAGAAGGTTCTGTTGTGGTTTTGTTTTTAATTAAAGGTTTTTCAGATCTGCATAGTAATCAAGGAAAAATACACTTTATAAAACAATTAAACTTTTTTTTTTTGTAAGTTCTTTTGATCATAATTCCTGGTGTAAATATGTTGATTACATGGACAGACTTAGGAATTTCCTATACTTTAAATAGGACCCTTACGATATAAATTATTACACTATAAGATTATTCCATGTAACTGCGTTAACATTTGTATACAGGTATCTCTATTTGCTATTACTGTATCATTCACTAGAATTAATTAGGATAAAGCAGAATTAAGAACCTTGTTCCGCTTTCTTCTAACAGTCAGAAAATTTTAAACATCTCTTCTAGGATGGTTTTGATTTGGATTCAGATACCAAGAAAGAGCAGACCCTGTCTCTAAATGGAGACTCTGACAAGTGGATAGACTTTTCCAAAATATACAGTTCAAATCAAGAGTATTACTTGAAGCTAGAAGAGTTGAAGAATGCTCACTTGGAGACCATGGCAAAATTAAAAACTCTGTATCAGAATAAACTATATTTAAGAGGAGTGCAACATGTGGACAAGAAAAATGCTAACATTTCTTGTAGGTAAGTTTGGTGGTACCTTTCGTATTGTTCTCAAATGCTTTGCAGACATCTGTAAAGCAGCAGGTCTTCTGCTGGGGCTGGAAAGCATTACTCTTTCCATTTCCTATAAGCAGACAATCACCGAAAAGTTAGTTTTAGTCACAAAAGTACTTACTTATCTTGCCAACAGACTGAGATTTATGAGATCATGTGCAGCAGAGTCTGGGCAACATATTTAGTAAAGCACAATGCCTTTCCTTAGGAAGGGCTGACTTGGTCACGATCAGCACTTCCTTAAAATTTCAATCTGTTGTGAGTGACCAATGTGCTTCTCTTGTCCCTTCTTCTCTTCCCCATCAGCACTGTTCATTGTTTTCTAATGACAATACCTTAAAGTGGAAGTTGTTGGCTTTGCATCAATGTTGGACTGGTCTCAAACTCACTTTTTCCCTTTTTTTTTTTAAAGGCCAACTTGGGACAAGAGCTTGTATCAACCTCTAAATTTGCACAAATCCTTTTCAGACTCTGACTTAAGCAATCCCTTAGGCTCAAGTATATCTGATGGGACTGACTCAGAATTAGCATTTGAAGAGAATAGTAGTGAAACTGGATCATCTGCATTTGCTAAGCAACGGATTGAAAAAATGTGGGAAGGGTTCTCTGTGGAAGACTACATCTCCCACACCAAACACAGCTTACCAAGCTCACCAGCTTTCAGAACGATACGGAAGAAAGAGAAAGCATGGTCACCAAAAGTAACAGTGCCCAGGCCTTTCCAGATGACTCTCAGAGAAGCTAAAAAAAAAGAGCAGAATGTCAAATCAAAATCACAGATGGAAATGGAAAATAACTTATTGAAGAAGCAGCTTGAGGAAGAAGCAGAGTGTCAGAAAAAATTCCGAGCCAACCCCGTGCCCGCTGCTGTCTTCCTTCCACTCTACCGTGAAATTGTACAACGAAATGAAGAACGCAGGAAATCTGTGAAAGAGAGAAGCAAAGTCAAACTGTTGGCTTCTCAGAAGCCATTTAAATTCATTGAACGAGAGAAGAAAAGGAATGAAATTAGGAAAATGCAGTTAAAAGACCTTTCTGCACCTGAAAAGAAAACAAAACTGTTCAAAGCAAAACCAGTTCCTAAATGTGTTTATAGTCCAGCTGTTAATGACAGGCTAAAGGAGGAAGAGCTCTACAGAGAAATCAGGATCAGAATGAGAGCTGAAGAGTTGTTACGTAACTCATCTGTACCCAACAGCAGGCTGGCTTTAACAAATACCAATAAAAGGAAGAAACACAACTGCATTGAACCAAAGAAAACAGATCATAAACCCAAGATCAAATCAAACGTTCCAGATTTTGACTTACTACACCAGAAATTTCAGAAACGCCTCCTGCAACAAAAGCAAGTGAAACACCTTACAGTCTGTGAACCTTTCGATCTTCGTACTCCATACATTCCCTCAAACAAGGGGAAGATTTTGAAGGACATTCAAGAGGATGAAGAAAAGTTGAAAGAAACACGCTGGCCATATGCGTCTCCAAGATGTAAACCTCAAATGAGGCACACAAGCACAAATTTACATCTTTCAGGATGTGCCAAATCTAAATCACCAAAAATCACAGAATCCACAAGACAACGGCTACAAGCCATAAGGTGACTACTTTGGCAGTGCTTTACATTTAATGTGCCCCTTATGAGTAGATTTCTTTTTGTATTTCTACCTGTGTAGTCAGTTCTTCCATACAGTGAATGTATGGCTTAATACTTTAATATAAGGGCTTTATTAGAATATAAAACTTCAAATATTTAAGTACAGGACTTAACTAGTATTTATAATTGTTAAAGAAACAGTAGTGTTTTTCTCAGAACACCCACAAGAAAGGGACAGATGACTGCTGTCTCCCAGGATAAGCTTGAATCCCTTAAAATGACACACACCTTGTGTTCTCTTATGCCACCCCTGTTTTCACCCTGGTTTTAGTTTTGAATTTCCTTTGCCAAAGCTTCCCTTAAAGTCTTGTTTTCAATTTAAAATTAATTCAGCCTTAGTTTATTTTTTCACCCAGGAATTCACTTGAGGATAAGAGAAAACTGGAAGAACAACAAAAAAGGAAGAGTACAAAGCAGAAACAAAGAACAAAAAAGCTCCAGAAAATTGTATCAACTCGGGCTGAGGCCAATGACCCCCATCAGAGCCTTGCCCAGATGTCTAAATCCAAATTAAAAACATTCAGGTATTTTGTAGCATTCCCCTGAACCTCTCAGTTCTACATTGTATGTTAAACATACAATGTAAGAAATAGCATAGTCTAAGCATACATAATCACACATTCAATACATTATACACTGTACAAGCCACCAGTGAAAAAAGGGGCCACATTTAGTATTTCAACTGGGAAATTGTTGCCTGTTTTAATGATTTCAATCTACATGTTCCATTTTATAGAATCATAGATTACCTAACAGGAGACTCCTGTATTTTCTTACATAGCAACTAAAGAGGAAAAGGAACAGCATAATTACTGACCACCCTTGCACTGCTGGAGTGATAGATGTTGGTAGGACTGTGGTACAAGCTGTCTCCTCAAGTAGCAAACATTTCACAATTCACTTCTTTGTCCCAGCTGTTCTCCACTTACAAGGGAAAATTAGAGCAGGAATGTTATTTTAATTTAGTACAGGTATCTGTAGTTAACCAGGAAGGAATGGGATCCAAAGTTACTTTTAGAAGAGATGCAAATTCAGAGACTGTTTCTACACAAGTGAAAATAGTAACACGCAGGGAAAACATCAGAGCCTTCTCAGTGTGCTGTAAGCTAGCAGTTGGGATAGCTCCAGCTCTCTGAAGCTGATCTAACTCCAGAATTGCTGCCTGACCTTGTGTTTGTGGCTAATGTAACATTTCTGCTTTCTTTTAATCCTATTTAAAAAAAAAAGTCAGTCCTGTTTGAATGAGCCGTTAGTGAGATTTATAATCTGCCTTGGCATGATGGTATTGCAGCAGTATTGCCCATTTAAGGCACTGTTACATGGAGACGGTGAGAGATACTGGCTGCTGTGCTCCTGTTGCTTCATGCATAAGCAAGATTCTTGGACAGCAACTCTGCATCCTGATTTCCAGGCAAATTGCCAGTAACTGGCAGTAGCAGGGCAAGACAATACAGAGGTGAATGATGATGAGATACACACGATTACAAGATTCATAGCTTGGACTAGCAACTTTCAAGTTACCCTGCTAAACTTTAAGGCATTTAGAACATGGTCCAGGACAGAGATCTTTCTGAGATGAAGGTAAAGACTAGCATTGTCTTTATGGCTTTGAGTTGAAAAGTGACAGATAAGGTTTCGTTGGGTTTTTTTTCCTTTCTTTATGTCTCTTCTTTTTTTCATAGATGAAATATAAAGCTGGGGATTTGTCCTTAATAGACTTTAAACACTGGTCTGTTGTAAGCAAAGTTGCTGAAATAGCACAGCATCAACTGCAAGACAGCACTACACATTGTTCCACCAGCAAACTTTGGAATGGTTAGTCACCACCTATGTTGCTACACTGCAACTAGAAAGAGAAAATGCAGCAGAAACAGAAGCACATCCATTCTCACATGCCAAAAGCATGAAGGGCAGTAGCTTAGTGGTGTAAGCTGGTATATGCCAGGAGCAGCATTACAGCAAGCACTTTGCTCAGCCACGTGGGCAGTCGGTGACTATCTGGCATACATCTGTGCCAACCTATCACCTCCCTCAAAGGCAGCTGAAGCCAAAGCGCACTTAGGAAGAAGCAGTGGTCTACAGGGATTATACAGGATTCTGGAGAGCCAGGACAGAGATGCAGGTCAACAAGGGTAGCAAGGTGGAGGATTGAGACAGTGGGTGTGCTTATAGATCAGATTTGAGTTCATTCAGCAGCGAACTTCACATTACAGTATTTAGCTTAATCATATTTCAGGAGTATTGTATAATGCTCATGCTTAATTCTTGTCTGCACATAAAATTATGCTATTACAAGGCAAGATTACTTCCCTAGTGCTGATGCATTAAGGCTGTTATAAGTGCTTAACTTGATAATGCTTATTTCAGCATAGGCTGGGTAATAAGGTGCATTATTGTAAGTGCTCTTCTAACAGATAATTAGGTTTGTAGAAAGCCGCCTGAGAGATCAAGCAAGTAGCACCAATGAAGTTCACTCCCTCAAAATGGTGAGTAGTTTGCCTTAATGCACAGGCATGTTGTGGAAATTCAGAGGATGGGAAGGGAAAGACACAGCAGGAGACAGAAGTGTAGAATGCCCCTGAACTCTCATACTTGCCCTTAAGTGTCTGGTTCAGTAATGACAGAGCTGAACCCGTACATTGGCAACATCACAAAGAGGTGTCTTCATCACACACTGAGGATTACGACCCATGCTCCCTGGATTATCCAGTGATAACTCTCATCTGAGATCATTGCAGTTGATGAATCAACTGTTTCATCATCCTGCTATGTTGACTGGACCCTTGACAAACCAACTAGGAAAGAAATGTGCTATGATCCAAAATGCAGCCTCGCCTCTTGTGAGATAGACTGGTAAAGCAGCAAGATTCTCATCATCAAACTTCACCTTAAAGTACCCATTTTTAATGAGTTTAATAAATGAGCTTAATGATAGTGATTTCCTACGCTGTGCTCCAATTTCATCAGTCACTTCAAACTGCTTAATTTTGCTTAGGACAACCATAATATTGGTATGGAGTCAGCATTTAAAAACCTTGGGTATCCAGATTTAAAAGAATAACACCTCAGTATCCAAAAAAACCCAGAATTCAAACTCAGCCCCTTACTAGCCAGAACCTCTCTGCTTATCCAAAGGGACTGCTTCAGAGAGTTTTGTTCAGTACTTACAAGCAAGCAATTGCTGTCAAAATGGGACAAAATACCTCACAGACCTATTAACCACCATAAAATAATTTTCCTTTTATATAACTTTAAGTCAAGTAATGTGTGGCTTGTTATAAGTAATTTAACTTTCAGCTAACATATAAGATTTCTTCTTGTATTGTAAATTAATAATAATTTCTCTTATACTCTTATTTCCTGTAGGGATTATGAGAAGCAGAGAATGCAAGAATATTTACAAGAGTTGCGAGAAATGAAAGAAAGAGTAAAACAAAGGCCGCTGCTTTTTGAAAGAGTCACTCAGGTTGTCTTGATTCTGTATTACTTCTTATGCAGTATTTGAAGATAAGATTAAGACATTTGTAGTCAAACATTTTTAGAAGGCATCTGAATCATAGAATCATAGAATCACCAGGTTGGAAGAGACCCACTGGATCATTGAGTCCAACCATTCCTATCAAACACTAAACCATGTTCTTCAGCACATCGTCCACCCGTCCCTTAAACCCCGCCAGGGAAGGTGAATCAACCCCCACCCTAGGCAGCCTCTGCCAGTGCCCAATGATCCTTTCTGTGAAAAAAATTTTCCTGATGTTCAGCCTAAATGCTGCAGAATAGCCAGAACAATGCAAGTTCAAGCTGAAGCTTTGCAAAAAAGCCATACCATGACTTGGAGTTAACAGAAGAACTCGAATACTTCTGAGACCAATATTTGTCCGTTTTAATCTCTGTTGCCCCATCTTGGTTTTAAGATGAAAGAGGGGTGATTTAGATCAAATATTAGGAAGAATTTTTTTCTTGTGAGGGTATTGAGGCACTGGCACAGGTTGCCCAGAGAAGTCATGGCTGCCCTGTGCCTGGAGCTGTTCAAGGCCAGGTTGGATGAGCCTCTGAGCAACCTGATCTGGTGGGAGATGTCCCTGCCCATGCCAGGGGGGTTGGAACTGGATGGTCTTTAAGGTTCCTTCCAACCCAAACCATTCTGTGATTCTACAATCTCCATATAATTATTACTAATTTTTGTGACTAAGGATTCATGGCGTGCTTGCACAGGGAACTGAGATGGCTGTTGCAAGTGTGTTGTCTGATTCAGTTGCAGCATGAATAACGCTGAACGCAACAAAAAATTACAGCAAATTGTGAGAGGTTTAAATTGGGAAATAAGTGTTAAGAAGATGCAAGTATGCTTTATGTCTGCTGTAAAGCTCAGATGCAGTATGTTTTTATCTCTGTTTCAGTACAGCCACATGCTGCTGGTAGTGTGGACACTGCTAGAGAGACAACAAGTTGTGGCTTTATGATCACTGGTTCTCTTATCCCTTCTGACTGTGTGGCTTTCCTGGTCTGCCGTTGTTGCAGAACAGGAGCATCTGTGTAGATTGAAGAACAAGTCCTCCTCACTCAGATATTGCCTAGAGAAACAGGATTTACACTCTTGGTTTCAGAGGCAGAGATACACATCTATGTAATTAGTTAAACAGCACTGTGAGAAGGTGAATCAACACTTCCCTTTAGAGTAGCAGCTCCCAAAGAGAACACAGAGAAGGAGAGGGGATAAGGGAGAAGCTCGGGAAAGACTAAATATGATTTTCTATAGGTCACATCTTCCCCCTCCTTGCTCAGTAGCTACAGACAGTGTTTATAGCTCTTCATTAACCAGTGGACACAGGGAGTAAACACTTTACTCCAGCGAAGGAAAAGTTGGTATCAAGTTTCCAGGCATTGTTTTGCTATCCTTACCTGCATTAAAGGTTCATTTGACTTGTCAGATGTAATTAATGAAACAGTATGAATACAAATAAAAGTATCAAAAGACAAGCATTTAATGCATTTAAATAACACATAACCATTGTGATTTTCCTACAGAAAAATGCAAGAATAGCTGCAGAAAAGCATTATTCTAACAGACTGAGAGCGCTGGGGCTGTGCCCAGAGTTTGTTTCAAAGAAAGGACAACCAACCAAATCGGTACAATGCTCCAGTGCTGAAGATTTTAATAACTCCACCCTTGCCAGAGAAAGGTAGGGATTACTGAAGGCTATTTTTTGGCCACTGCATACGTAGTAATTAGAAAGTAATATTTTATGTATAGGTTTGGGGGGGTTGTTCATTATTTGTACTATTTCCCAGGTAAACAATTGACTATGTAGTTAGCTTTACTAATGTTAGCATTAGTATATATTTTTTATTGTTTTTCCTGAATTAGATATTATTTCATAAAATAGAGGAGAGCAGTGGATAAGTTATGCACTTCAAAGAAGAATGAAAAAAAAAATTTTTTTTATTTGTTCCTTTCACAAAATACTCTGGGAGGTTGCTATTAAGTCACTTCATTCTTCATTACATTTGCTGATTTTTTAAAATAAGCCCTATAGAAAACATTACTCAAGATCGTTCAGGTGTTATGAAATAAAAAGAGGTAGAAATGAAAAAAGTTTAAATATTTAAGTGATATTGTTGAGTTACTGTCTTAACATGAAAGGAGAGTCTAGTGTCATCCCATTCCCTTTTTCCAGTTCCACCCCAGCTAAGTACACAGGGATTTGCCCTAGATTACTAGAGGGCAGTATTCCTTTAAAACCTACTGGAAAGCATCTTGCCTGAAAATAAAATCACACATGCAAATTGTCTTTTCAGAGTTGTCATGGATAAAGTGAAAGAAAGGGAAGCATTTGAGGAAGCAGCTTACAGTAATCCTCGCTCTGAGCAGTTCTGTGAGGAGGAAGAGAAGAGAAAAGGTGAAGAAGCCTCCACGCAGGATGGCCAGTCCAGTGAGTTGGAGAATGAGGAAGAGGCAAGAGCCAGCTCTGATGCTCAACAGCCTCACCATGCAGGAGAGACTGGGTCCAGTCCCACCTCTGATCAGCATTGTGAAGAGAAAGAGGAAGAGGATAAGAATGAGGATGAGGAACAGGAAGCAAGGGCAGGCCTGCCTCTTGGCCATTCCCAGGAGGAGGAGGAAGAAGAGGAAGGAGAGGAAGAAGAGGATGATGATCACTCAAGACCCAGCTCTCAGTCTGACCAGTCCCATGAGTGTGAAGAAGGTCAGTCTGACCCTGAAGCGGAGGGTTCCTTTGGGTATGAGGATGAGGAATATGAAAGTGATGATTCAGAAGAGAAACCCAGTGATGATGAAGCTGACTGAAAGGAAAGCAGACAGGGTGGCCTGGGGCTCAGGAACCCTATTTCATTGCTGGCAGTGAAATAGCCATAAAAGAAAAACTTGTCTTCTTGCTCCTGACACAAAATTCTGTGAATTTAAAGTTCCTAGCTTAAAAGATTTTTCCAGCACAGTACTGTTGTCTATTTTTGGTAAGAAAGATCAAGTTATTAAATTTCCACCAAAAAAAAAAGTTTAATTTTATATTAATCTTCTTTGTTCTAGTCTTCTGTGGCATTAGTGCACCTCTTTTCATAAAATGAACTGCAACCAGCATATAATAATAATAGCAACAATAATAACAATAATAATTATAATAATGTCTTGCATGCTGTGTTGGTAAATACTGAGGTACCTGAGTACTTAACCTCAGGTTAACCAGCTCTTTCTGCATGCTGGCAAACCCAGGTGAGATTCTGGAGTAGCAATTTGCCATTATCAGGGTGTCCCTATCTTGAACATTCCAGTAGTCCTGGGGNGAACCCTATTTCATTGCTGGCAGTGAAATAGCCATAAAAGAAAAACTTGTCTTCTTGCTCCTGACACAAAATTCTGTGAATTTAAAGTTCCTAGCTTAAAAGATTTTTCCAGCACAGTACTGTTGTCTATTTTTGGTAAGAAAGATCAAGTTATTAAATTTCCACCAAAAAAAAAAGTTTAATTTTATATTAATCTTCTTTGTTCTAGTCTTCTGTGGCATTAGTGCACCTCTTTTCATAAAATGAACTGCAACCAGCATATAATAATAATAGCAACAATAATAACAATAATAATTATAATAATGTCTTGCATGCTGTGTTGGTAAATACTGAGGTACCTGAGTACTTAACCTCAGGTTAACCAGCTCTTTCTGCATGCTGGCAAACCCAGGTGAGATTCTGGAGTAGCAATTTGCCATTATCAGGGTGTCCCTATCTTGAACATTCCAGTAGTCCTGGGGTCTGTTCCTGCAGTATCTTCTGCAGCAGCAATCAACAGGCAAGGGTCTGTTGTGTAAGGTCTGTGAGTGTTTTTAACAGAGCAGCTGCTAGGAAGACAACTTATGCCATTAGACAATCTGGGTAAATTAATTTTTTCACTTCCTCTCTCTTCAAGTGGGGTTCGTCTTCTGCTCACTTAAGTGACCTGAATTGCCTCTTTGATGGGTCAGATGAGTAACTGGGCCAAAAAAGATTCTTGCTTTTGGAGGAACCAAGCTGAGATATCAACTCAACTACATTGTTCAGCTAAAATATTAACAGTACTGAAGTCACTGAAGGCTCCTTATAGAGGAGAAAATGCCTGAGAGAAACCACTTAAACTTTCACAGAGATTTTTGACACAGACAAGAAATGTAGAAGAGTTAAGTCAGCAGAATATGTTATGCTGCATAACTAATACTACTGCCTAACCGAGCCCCAAAACTGTTATTTCAACTCCAGATCACAGCTCTTCTGTGATCATGTAAAATCATTCTTCATAACATAGTAACAAGTACTGACATTAATCTTCAAATGTCTTTATTAAGATGGTTAGGATACACCATAAAGAGAGAATCTTACTACGGCAGATAAAAATATAGCGCAGCAATTACAGTTGCATGCAAGTATGGAAAGAAGTGCATTAGTATGTTTTCTTACATGCTTGCTACTCTGGACTTTACCACACAGTAAGGATGCAAATGGAAGGTTTGAGTTTGTACTTTCGTACTTTCTTCTGCTTTTATTGGCTTTCTTGCTAACCTGTCCCATGCGATGTTAGGAGAGAGAAAAGAGTGCATCCACATAACAACAGACCACAAACAAGGATTGCAAACAAGCTTTGTCAGGACAAGGCATAATGCAGCATTACATAGAGACTAAAACTTGTTCAGTGAATAGGAAATACACATATTAAAACTACAATATTAGCAAAAGTAACTGCAATGATCATCAATGAGGACTTTTTTTTCTTCCATGCTGTATGCAAGGGCACTAACTAGATCTGTTATTATTTAAACCCGGTTTTATTTCTTCCTTCTAACTCTGAGAAACTGTGTAACAACGTTTGGAAGTTTTTTAATCATTATTTTTTTATTTTTGAAGTGTGAGCATAACTAATATGAAATTGAAAATTACTTTTTTACTGGAAGAAAATATCCATTGTAGACATGTCATACACAAAAATATCAATGATTACTTCACAAGGGAAATCACAGTTCTGAATCTCTAGTTATACCTGACAACCCCACAATACAAACTTAAGGTTGGTTTGCTTGTGCTTGTCAGTATTCTGTAATTCTAGAGAGCGGTACAATATGTGTTTGAATTTATAGTCACACATTACTGATATTTGTCTCTTTAGTAAATCAGATTTTGTGAAAGAAGGCAGAGGAGCTCTAAATTGTTTTTTTTTCTCATAAAGGTTACTTGAAGTGGTTTCAAATCAGAAGAAATGCAAATCTGTTTTTTAAGATCTGACAGCATTGAAGTGAAGAATATACAATGTGTAATTGTTGAACTATTAAGATAGGGAGTAAAAGTATTACTGAAACTCATTTCAGCTGGAAGGAGGTAGCAAAATTGATGTATTTTTTTTAGGGTTTAAAAGACTTGGGTTCCTGTATATAACTTAGATTGAGTTTTTCACTGATTTTTTACTATATTAACCTTAATAATAACAGAACTAATGAACGTGCATAAATATAACAAGGAAAAATTAGTACAGCATTGGGAGGTTATGCCACAACTTTTTTAGCATTTCTGAAGAAGTCAAGCAGAATTGTGTCCATGTCAGAAATATCCAATTAATAGGGTTTACCTAGATTTCCAGGAAGCATTTGACACAGTTTGCTATCAAAGAATCTTAAAGAAACCAACATTATTGTAGGAAAAGAAAGGTCTTCATGAATTAGTAACCAATTAAAAGTTCAGGAGGGAAAAGGTCAATTTTCACAGAGTAAATGCAGTTACTGGCAGACATTCAATGACATTCAAACTGTTCAGTATACTCAGAAGGGATCCATAGTATCCACTCCAGAGAGTTTTCTGAGGCCAGTTAGTCACTGCTGTGAAAAACTGAAACTGAGCACAAAGAATACGCTGCAGGATCTTATGACAATGATAGAAGAGCAGATACAGTTCAGTTTCAATAAGTACAAATAAATGCATGTGAGCATTAAATTAGTTCTGACCTAAAGAACCATATAGATTGAAAAAAAGGAATTCCATCCTGAATACTGCTTGCAGTCTTGGTCCTCCCATCTTAAAAAGCATTTATTGTGTAGCTGGAAGAACGCAACAAGGATGATAAAAAATAAAGAATGGTTTTCATATGACAAGAAGGTAGTTTGGTTTTCAAATGACAATATATACTTTAATCTGGAAAAGATACAAGAGATTGAATTTTGAGATATTAAAGGAACCAGTTATGGAAATAATTTTGAGCAGCACAGATTTTAAATGCAGAAGAATTGTGAAATTTAAGTTAAAAAATATCAGAAATTGCATTACAACTAAGAAAGGGATAAGTGTTCCAATAAGGAATTAAATAGGAAAGAAATAACAAAGAAAAATCACAGATGACAAAAGAAGAATGGGGACAGGTGGGGCAGGATGAATTAAACCTCAGGAAGCAAAGTACACAGCAGTGAAGGCTTCTTCAGACAAAGAATAAGAGGCATAGACATCGTGCTGTCACGCTATGAACACTAGACTGCACTAAGAAAAATAGTCATTATTTTACCTTTTTTAAGTCAGGAAGATAATTTAAAATGTAGGCAAAACAGGAAGAAGTTAATAGGATGATTGCACTGAAATGAAAATTACTGTATTTAAAGAAAAAAACCACAATAATCTCAACATGAAAACCCAAATCCAGGTGAAAGGTTTTGGTGAATTACCAAGATGCAGAGTAGTTCCATAGGAAAGGAGAATAGAATATGTAGTACTTTGTCAGAACTCAAAACATTTTGATGTAAATAATGTGGAGGGGAAAAAATCATCTGATTCATAGAAGGTAAGAAGCTCATTAATGGAGAATTATAATCAGTTATGCTTTCAGGGAAGCTACCCTAGCAGGAGGGATGAGAACAGAAAACTTTCTCACAAATTATTGAATATTCTGTCTTTAATATTTTAAATAATGTCCAAAGCAGAAAAGTGGAAACATGTTCAAAAATTTGCAAAGAAAATGAAAAAAGTGTTTCCACAGAAAGGATTAAAAATACCACAAGGGAAGAAGCAGATAACTTTGCACCTAGACTGTGGTATTAAGTAAGAGTTTACAAGTGCAAGATTAGCATTTCTTTAATGGGAATTCACCTAAAGTTTAGAAGAAAGACCCAGATGACACATTAAGGAACAGATATTGAACTACAAAATATGATCATAAAAAAGGAGATGTAATTGAAGGATGAGCCAGGCACAATATTCCCAGCAGGACTGGAAGAACAGCACTTGTAAGTCCACGAACACTGCAGACCCCATTCTGGGTTTTTAAGTGATTCTCATGGTACTGGATGTGAGCAATAGCCTTGGTTGAAAATTCTGTACTAACTCCCCCCTCTGTGTATGTACTCACATCTACCACAGGTGCCCACTGAGATAAGCTGTAGCCACATCCACCACGCTGGATGAGGTGGATGTTATGGGCAGTCCAAAGGGTCAGCATAATCACTGGGCTGCAAGGCACTGGCTTGCAAGTGTATGTCATTTGTAGGAATTGCATATCCCAGGAAAGGGATACAGATTCTGAAGTTTAATGCTCACAGGCAAGGCATTTGTTATGGGAAGACTCCGATATGTGGTGAGCCCAGGCTGGAAATGGTCTCTTAAGGTCATACAACCCATGGTGTAAAAAGGCAGCTGCATTTACTGAAGTTCAGGGGCATCCAAAATGGTGTGCTTTTAGCAGTGACAAATTCCACAGGAAAGGAATAGCGCTGCCAAGTAAATTAAATAGAAATACAGGGCCCAGAGAGAGAGAAATAAAAATTATTTAAAGTTACAGCCAGATATAGTCCCTATGTGACTGTTCAGCAGCCTCACTCATCTAACTCACACTGAATACAGTCCCAGAAAATTAAAATATTGACAGCTTGTACCTACAGCCTCTTTATATGTATTTCTAACTCACTCTCTATATTTTTATATATTATTTTATATGTGTGTGTGTTTTGAAGTAAGAAACCAGAAGTTTTGGATATCGTGCTTTTTTCTGCGCGGGATGCAACATTGTGGTATTTTTCTCAGGGAGGTCAATAACAATTTTGAAAGCTAACATAAAAGTGCCACCCAAACACTTCTTCTATAAACAAAGCATTTGCCAAAAATACAATACCCATCAGGACTCTGGTGAGGCCATGGGAGCCAGGAACGTTGCTTCTAAGAGTTGCTCCAGGGATGGGGCATCCACAACTTCTCTAGGCAACCTGTGCCAGTGCCTCACCACCCTCACAGGAAAACACTTCTTCCTAATAGCTGCTCTGAATCTCCTCTCTTTCAGCCCAAGACCATTCCCCTTCATCCTATCCCTGCACTCCCTGATAAACAGCCCCTCCCCAGCTTTTCTGTGGGCCCTCCTCCATCTTTTGGGTTGCCTTCCAAATTTACCTGCATTTCTCAAGACTTCTTTGTATTGACCATACGACATCTTCTAGAAACCACCTTCTCGTCTACATAAATACCATAACATCATGCAGGAGGTTAAGTTCCCTTTTACTTTGAGTTAAAGGTTATTACATTGTTCCCTTTTATAGCTGCTCCAAAAGCAGAGAATAACAAGAGAATTCTAGTTCTTGAAGAAAATGTTTAAAGTCATCACTATTTTGAAATTATTTTGTTATGGTCTCATTTAGATTCCTCAGACTCATGGAGTGGCAGAAAGCAAAATATTTGCCTGTACTCTAAAAATCAAAATATGTATTCAAATTTATTTCTAAAAGTATGCTTATGCAGTTGCCCACAAATTTAAGTAAAACACCAGTTTTGCATGCAGAATGTATTTGTCCAGGAAAACGAAGCAGTCCATAATTACGAGGTATGGCAGCTGAATGCTTACAAACATTAAATATGGTGATAAAATTAGAAGAGGTTTGTTGTTAGTCCTCCTCATCCTTCGGTCTTACATCTCTGATTGTATGTTTTTGTAATTTCTTGGCTTTGGGGGGGGAAAAAAGCCTATGCATAGTTCAGCAAAACTCAAAATTTCTTCTTCAATAGGAATTTCAGGTATTTGTGAGGAATGCCAGATCAGAACTATGACTTACAATAGTATCACAAACATTTTGGTCCTTACTGTATACTGAAAAAAACCTAGCAGTCCAATGAAGACGCAGAGAAATCAGGAATCACGAGTAAGGCAAGCTGCATAGATATAAAGAAAGTTGTAGGACCTGATGTAGTGCTTTAAATATTGTTCTTGTATTAAGGAATACCAGCATTAAAGAGGCTTCCAGTGTGCTAAGAGTGCACAAACACACAGAAATAAATCCCCAATCGAGTTTTACCAGGCATCTCTGCATACTTCAGAGGAAGTACAGCATGTTTACTCAGAGTAAACCCTTTCATAGACAACTGAGCATATAGAACAGCTTGCTTGTGCCCAAAGAACACATGCTCTGTTCTACCCTAACCTTACTTTTCCTCCTTGTTTCTCACACCCTTTCACCAAGTCAAATTAACTCACTGAAATAGCCTAACCAAAAGGAGGGGGCAAGGTTAGATGACCTTTTAGTGCTGGGCAGTTATGATCAGTGTCTCACAGGACTGCATTAGCCACGTAAGAAAACTTCCACACACTAGCTGTAGGGCAGAGAAGATAAGGCAAAAAATACTGTTATTTTCTGATAATTAAGATTTTAAATGAGACCATATTTAATTTCATTAATACAAATCATGCCATGGAAACTAGTTGTCAACAGAACTAAACCCAAGATTGTCTATTTCCCGCCACTCCTTAAATCAGTTTAAGCCTTCTAAATTTCTACGGATTTCACTCAGTTTACTTTCCTGATCTGTTCCCTTTGCCAGCCACACTGCTTGAGCCATCACAAGGAAGAAATAAGAATGATGGCAAAGAGGGAAAAAACCCAATCTCTTTCAGATATGCAAGCTAAATTCTAAAGTATGTAATACATTTCCACACGGGAAGCATGACAGTCTTTTAGGTTTTGTCTGTTTCTTTGTTTTATTTGTATTTGAGTTTTTTTGAGGAGGGTTTAGAACTTCCTGCTGCAGAAGCTCTTTGGAGTTGTACCCCAGATATTTTGCTTCAATACTTATATCCCAGTCACACAAAGAAGTATTGTATTCTGTACTATAAACACTGGTAGAATGAAACAGAAAGATTAAGGAAAAAAAACCAACTATAAATAGAACTCTTTTCTTTCCAAGGGAAATAACATAATTATCACCCCAGTGTCGTTTATTGTAACTAAGGTTCATTCTAGGTCATATCTCACTGCACTTAGACCAGGAAATCATGGTACAAATGTACTACAACAACTTGTGAGGGTTTTTGCACTGTACGTCTAGGACAGCACTGCAGATTTCAAGGGACTCCCTAGAGGGTGACATGTGTTTCAGGAGTATGTTTTCCTAGAGCACAACTCTGACAATACCTGCAGCAGTAGAGAGCTCTGTGGGGTAAGAAAGTGAAGGTGACTTGGTGGAACATCTCAGCTCAACCAGATAAAGCCATCCAGTTTTCCATCCAGTTGCAACCAACTGCTGATCAGGCCTGGATCATAGAATCGTGAAGCTTGGAAAAGACCTCTAAGGATAAGAGGGATATGTGGCAGAAAAGCACTCAGCAGCATATTTCAAGCACTCTTACAGCAAGACCCCTACTTTTAACTTTACAGGATCTGCAAGAATTCAGTTCTCAGGATTTAACTTGCTAGAGGAAAACAATGTATCCCATTCCTCTTAGTCACTCAGCAGCGTTGTGGCTTGCAAACTCAAAATCCTGGAGAATGTGGAAGCATTAAGATGTCTTAACTGCTTCCCCTAGTGTTTTGACAGGAAGAATACACCTTCACTATCACCATCACATTGTTTCTCTTTATGCTTTAGCAAATGCAAAGTTGACACTGAGGTTGTCGTCTTCTTTCCTAACAGGAATGCCGAAAGATCATGTTTAGTTTTTTACTGTACAAAGCTAAAAAGCTGTTTCTCTCTATTCAATGCCAATGGACAACAAGGTGAACCCTCTACAACCTCTTCCTTTTTCATCTCACGCAATACAGGAAACAAGCAACATGTCACTTTTCTTTTATATATTTCAAAAGTGAAAACACTTTAGAGTGAGCATATGAACTGGAAAGAAAGCTGCTGCACACTGGCATACATACATCAACACATCTGCATTTCCTCTTGATAAGCAGCTTCTCGTTTTCCAGAATCAAGATATTTCCTTTTTCCCTTTCTTTGTCCTTTCGAGCTTGGATTTTAACTCTTATATTAAAAAACAACAACAACAACAACAACAAAAAACCAGCTTGCTGTCCTTCATGCTGGTCCTCTGCTCAGACTCAACAGTCTGTGCACATACTTGAAAAAGTGAGGTGGGAGGCTGGGTTCTAATAAGAGGCGTTTTGAATACTGAAAAGAAAACTTATTGCTGAGTATTTTCCACAAGGAAGAAATTGGTATCCCCACTAGCTCTAGCAATTGCCTATATTAAAGCTGTGCATTATCTTGTCAACATGTAGAACCCTTCTTTAGCAAGTCTATTAATATTAATGAAATCATGTATATGCTTCTTCATTCCTGGATCTGTCCAAGTCCAATGCTAATTACTTTTTGAAGAGGGAAGCTGCTGGCAGGCACAGTATGCATCCATCATAAGGCAGATCTTTTCCAGCTGTGCAGAATACAAGAGAGACTTCTCTTTCCCCAGATATGCAGGAAAGTTTCCTACCCAGGGTCCTCTATGTCTGTCAGCTGCGCTGGAGACTGTAGCTCTTTGCTAGCTCTCTTGCTATCTCTCCACTAGGCTTCCTTCCCAACTCCCCTATTCCCCGGCACTGTAGGGGAATACTCTGGCCAAGAGGTATATTCATTTCCTGCATCATCTTGAGACTAGGATGCTGGACCTTCCTGCTGTGATGAATTAAAAGTATCTTCAAACCTCTGATTGAATTCCTTAAAAATAAAGAGTTGTGAGCCTGTGTTTAAAAATCCAAGAATGACTTTACACTCACTCAAATCGCTCCCTCAAGGAGCAACAGCAACATAAAGACTAGAGTTCACCTGCACTTGAATTCCTCTCAGTTGGTCAGTATTATCAGTTCTGACAAATGCTTCCCAGGCAAGTAGAGCCTGGAGATCATTCTAATCTATGGGTCACCACAAAGACATAAAGCTCATCAGCTTTTGAACAAATTAAATTTGTGGTCAGAGACAAAAATAGCATTGGTGACTCTCCAAGACAGATTGTCTTAATTCTCATAGTATATTGGGCCCATGGAAACAGTAGAATATGGAGTGGTGTGGTATTTAAGTGACCAGATACCAGGGAACATTGGGGATGATGAAACCAACTGGTTGTTTCAAAGCACTGATGTGCAGTGGCTGTATACTGACAGCATTGAGAACAAAACAGGGTTTTTTCCATCCCTTCTATCAAAGATGTACAATTACATGCCAGAGTCACCTTATCAGGAGGTACAGGGTAGCAGATGCATTAGCAGAGGAAGGAATCAATTCAGTCAATAAAAGAATTGATACCTATGTACAGTTAGAAAACGCCTTTTATGGAACAAGTTGTTCTTCTGGATCATAGAGAAATAAGAGTTCTATTGAGTTTCTAAATACACAGATACATGTATAATTAATACTGTCTAATTGCCACTCATTAGGAGTGTTTTAGGATTTTAAATGCTCTCTTTTGTTCTTTCCTTCTCAAGAGTACATCTAACAGCTACAGGGAAAAGAACAGACATGCAAAAGAGTTATGTATTCCCTATATAATGAGCAGGGGTTAGGTATACAAATCTTTAAATGAATACAGAGACTACTCACAGAATCTATTGAACGGGAAAACAGGATTCAGTCTTCTCTTTCTGATAGTCATTTTCTGACTTCTCCATCCATAAAGTGTAAATAATAACCATTCACATTCCCAATACTCAATGAGATTGCTGGGCAGAATGGCCTCGCATGTGCAGTAGTAGTAAGTAGGACGTTCTCAGGGAGAGACAGAGAGATTGTAATTTTCTCCTAGAAATCTAGCTTCTGCCCAGGACAGGTAGTGAGGAAAGAATGCACGCAGTCACAAGCAGGATTGTCTGAGTCAGACCTCCCCGACAGTATTAGTAGATCCTCATTGGGCTGGAAGTCTGGCTGCCTTCAGAGCTCAGAGCAGTCTTCATGAGAGAGGTGTGGAACATGCTGGCAGCACAGGTGCTCGTCTCAGAGGCTGCTCCATACTTGCAGGCCATCTACTGAACAATGGTCAGCAGGAGAAATAAACTGACCTTCAAACTTTGGAAGCGTATAAAAGAGGTAAAACAAATCAAAGGGTACTTGAACATCACCATCTCAGCTTGGGTGCAAACTGCTCTTGATGCAATCTTCCAACTGTCTGTGCATCTTGCACTGTGGTTCTTATCACTGAGTACTCTTGGAAAAATGCAAATTGGATTCGTTTTGGATCAAGTCAACAAAAAGGACGCTGGGATGCGTCCTTTTTGGTTGGCTAGAGCTAGTCAAAAGTAAAACCCTTGAAACACATGCAAGTCAAACTTCAGGTGGCTGCACTGGGAGTTTCCCTCTCCAGGTTGCCGCTCCTGGTTAAGAGATGCAAGTAAATCCAGAACAAGGACGCTGTGGAGGGCATCCAGCAGGTGGCAATCTGCTGACAGCAGTGACAGCAGAGAGGAAGCCGGGTTCCCGCTTCTGGCACAGGGCTCAAGGACAAGGATGCGCAAAGAGGAAGATAATGCAAGAAAAAAAGCACTTAGGCTTTAAGCTATCTACTTTTTTCCTCTTAAGAAGTTCAAACAAAGCAGGCACAAACTGCGCTGAAAGACTTGCTTGGCGTTATGGATAGAACAGTTTCTTAATGGTGTAAAAGCACACCAACGTTCAACAAAAGAACATCTAACATTCTCTTCACTGATTCCTTGAAAAATGTTTTATTAAGATGGAATTTACAGCATGAGAAAAACTTAGTGGTATTACTCCAAGTGATCAGTTTTGATCAAACAATGTATAAATAATGAACTGAGTGTTTTGTTACCGCTAATGTAAACAAGAAGTAAAAATGTTGACAAAGACCTGTTTAATTCTTTGAGAGCATCCATTAAAAAGCACATCAAAACACCCAGCAGACATAACCCAGACCACCACTACTACAGGTTCTTATCCCTTTTGAGAGATCTTGTTTCAAAAAAGAAAATATGTGGTTGTCATAGACAGGAGCTAGGCGTGACTCCACACGGAAGGGATGAATGATTCCACACAGAACTGAACATACTCATTTCTGTGTAACATTCCCCCTTCATGAAACACACTCCAATATGCATTAGCAATAAGCAAAGGACATTAAAAAGAAAAGGCACAACCCAGTAGAGCTGAAAGGCAGAAGAACTACCTTAGGAAAGCAGCCCTCTTTGTTCTGTTGATCTGGAGGTGTCTCATGTTTGCATCATTTCAGTTCAGCTTCCAGTTCCACCATCCTTTTCTGCAAGGCCTCCCTGTCTCTTTTGGACTGCAATATGAATTTTTCATACTTGTTCCAGATCCTTTTATCTTCTTTGTCATCTGGACAGTCTGAACCTCGAAGTGCTTCAGCTGTGAGTCTTTGAGGGGAACTTTAAAGGGGGCAACTAACTCGGATCCATTTTCCAGTTTACTCTCTCTAGTATTATCAAAAGTAAAGCTTCTAAACACTGAATTTTACAGGTATTCACCGAGGTAGTAAACCTCTTTCTCTAAGAAGCATAAACAGAGTAACAGAGACAAATCAACAGTTGTCTTTTCCTTTTATATCATAGAATCACCAGGTTGGAAGAGACCCATTGGATCATCGAGTCCAACCGCTCCTATCAAATACTAAACCATGTCCCTCAGGACCTCGTCTACCCGTGGCTTAAACACCTCCAGGGAAGGTGAATCAACCACCTCCCTGGGCAGCCTGTTCCAATGCCCAATGACCCTTTCTGTGAAAAACTTCCTCCTAATGTGGTTGGACTCGATGATCCAGTGGGTCTCTTCCAACCCGGTGATTCTGTGATTCTGTGATNAGAACTGAACACAGGATTCAAGGAGTGGTCTCACCAATGCCAAGTACAGAGGGAGAATAACCTCCCTGGACCTGCGGGTCACATCATTTCTGATACAAGCCAAGATGCCATTGGCCTTCCTGGCTACCTTGGCACTCTGCTGGCTCATGTTCAGTCAGCTGTCAACCAACACACCCAGGTCCCCTATAGATGGAAACAGATCAGGAAGCTGCGTGACTTCTGTGCTGTACAGATTCACAATCTACACACCAAATCCAGCTTAATCAGGAACAAAAGACAGAGGCTTTTTAAGCATTTAGAAGGCTTGTATTCTACAATCACCTATATGCTTTTGAAAACATCTCCCCAGCTTTCCTAAACTTCCACTGACATGTTTGCCCAGAAGTACATGTGCAACTTTACTCATTTCAAGCCCTTGGCATGTTCCCTGCAGCATTGCACTATGAGTATACATTCTGAATTCTTGAAAATAAAATGCTATAGTCTAATGGGGGAAAAATGTTCACAAAGCAGTGAGTGAATTTCCCCATCTCTAGGCAACTCAGATGTTCAAAATGCCTCCCTTATGACTGGACATTACTTACAGCCACATAAGTTCAAATATCTATACATCACAAAAAGCATTAGAGAACATGGCTAAAGGTCTCCGGAAACCAGTTCACACAGAAAAAGGAGTTCAAAGTACAGGCCTCACTCTTTCCTTCTCTCTTCTCTGCATGCTAGACCCTTTGTCAACTGTTATTGTTTCCAGAATAAACAGCATCTTCTATATCAAAAGGTCACAGATACAAAAGCAAAGGAAAGGAAAAATAACTCTTAATTTTTGAAGACCAGATGGGAGAAACACTGGGATTTTTGTAACAGACTAAGATAGGTGATAGAAGCAAAACAAAATAAAATGAAGAAGCATAACAAAGTTGAGTTTTTAGACAGTCTTGATCATCATAACTAATAAACAGCCTCAAGTTTACTTTGGTCTTAGGAAGATTCTATAAATCTCAGTCTGTACCAGTGAAAGTCAGAAACAGCAGTTTGAAATGAACAGAATTACTGTAGCACAAGCAGCATGTCAGTGCACATCCCTGCTTCATATTTCTCAGAAGAACACAAAGTGTATTTAACAACCACAATTCAATTACAATTAGCCTAATGGGAAAAACTTTGGCTTTACCTTTCTTTCATTCTAATTTTCAAGTAACCCTGTTTTTACCCTTGTATTCTTCTGAGCAGAAAGTACACAGTTTGTCTTCCATTAAAACAGAAATAGCAAAAGATCAATAAAGATTTTCATCAGAATAATAATGAAATCTAATATGTCTCATGGAACCATAATTTATACTTTCCACAGAAGCGATTTTCTGTCTGTAAAGTCAGTAAACAACTTTCTTCAAAAACAAGTTCAGTTAGAAAATAAAGCAAAGACTCATGAAAGCATCTGTCAGTAGAATCGGCCACACTATACAGACAATGTGACACTACACAAGTATTAGTCATTAGTCAGGAAGTTTTGCTCAAAAAGCTTCACATCTGCTACAGCACCACAACAAATTTAACCTAAATAAAAAGCAGCCTGCTTTTATTTCTATACATTTTGTCACAGTATTTTCAGAATCAGAGAGTCTCTAGAGTAACACCACAGCATTGCATCAGCATTTTGCAATATGGCAAATTACCATTTGGGTCACAATAACCCCATGCAGCACTACAGGCCTGGGGACAAATGGCTGGAAAGCTGCCTGGTAGAAAAAGACATGGGGTTGTTGGTTGACAGACGGCTGAACATGAGCCAGCAGTGTGCCCAGGTGGCCAAGAAGGCCAATAGCATCCTGGCCTGTATCATAAACAGCATGGCGAGCAGGACCAGAGAAGTGATCATGCCCCTGTACTCAGCACTGGTGAGGCTGGACCTTGAATACTACATTTTGTTTCGGGCACCTAACTACAAGACAGAAACTGTGGTCCTGGAGTGCATCCAGAGAAGAGTAATGAAGCTGGTGAAGGTTCTAGAGCACAGTTTTATGAGGAGTGGCTGAGAGAACTGGGATTGTTTAGTCTGGAGAAAAGGAGGCCGAGTGGAGACTTCATCATTCTCTACAACTACCCAAGAGGAGGCTGTGGTGAGGTGGATGTTGGTCTCTTCTCCCAAGCAACAAGCTATAGGTTGAGAGGAAATGGACTCAAGTTGCACCAGGGAAAGTTTGGATCACATAGTAGGAAAAAAATTCTTCATCAAAAGGATTTTCAAGCCCTGGCACAGGCTGCCCAGGGAAGTGGTGGAGTCACCATACTTGGAGGTGTTTAAAAGACATGTAGATGTGGTGCTTAAAGATATGGTTTAGTGGTGCAGTTGGACTCTGTGACCTTAAACACCTTTTTCCAACCCAAACCTAAACATCTTTTCCAACCTAGCCTAAACCTATGATTTCAGGGCCTTAACTGATATTTAAAATTCAGCCTCCAACTTGGATGGGAAACACCCAACATTGCTTCCAGTTTCTGTCTTCAATCTAGTTACACTTCTTGCAACTACAGGAGAAGGACAGTTATACCCAGTTCAAATTATGCAATTACAATAGACTTTCTCTCATCTCCAAACCCTTAAATGGCAAACTATTACTTACTAGCTATAGGCCAATTAAGAGGTGAGACTGGGACAGGAAAAAGCATTGTCTCAAAATAGCACTTATGTGAAAGACCAAACTCCATACAGCTCTAGGGAAAAGGAAAGATGCTAGGACTCATTCTGTCACACCATTTTTTGCTTTGCTGGTGGCTCTATCCACTTTTTAAATCAACAGTGAGTCTGCAGTTGTGTTATAAACATCAATTCCTCTAGAACGGAGGATCTGAGTAACTGTCCTTGTGAGTTAACAATGTTGATGGTTGGTTCTATTCATAATTTCCCAAGAAGCCTCTGATTTTTGCCACCCCTGCAGCTGCCTGTGCTCAATACAAGGGAAAAAAATAGTAGCTTTAGCTGTGTGGCATGATGTGAAAGCTCTAATCAACAGCAGAGGCTCTAAGGCTGCCCTTTTGCAGACTTAGGAAGAAACTACATCATATGCTTGCATACTGCCTACATTTATATGCATGAGAAATATGTAACTAACTTACTTTTCAATAATGATATTTTATAACTAGAAATAAAAGCAGTAGGGGTTACAAGAAGTTGGGAGGAGTATTCATGGAAACCTGTTCAGTTAGATCTACTAATAAGAAAATAAAATATTTTAGATTCCATAGAAGTAAGCTGAATTCGCCTGGAAAAGATCTTACCTAACACAAATATACAAGTTTTCATAATGTGCTGCAAAAATATTGTCAGGAACAAGAAAAAAAAATCTACATTATACCTGACAAACTACCTTGAATTAGGGAGGTCTTTGCTGTTTGATTTTTGATCTATCTCACTTTACAGATGTAGTTTCATACTCAAAGGAAGTGATAAAAAGCAGTTTCCAGGGCAGTTGAAAAAATAAGAGATATGTGTAAATTTTGATACTGATAAAGACTGTTCAGCATCATTTCAGGGAATACAGAGCAAGATGCTTGCACTCTTTTCACATGCCTTCCTAAGGTTTGTCTTAGACGCTCACCCATATTTAAAAAAAGCAAAGGTAGCATTAGTACTCACAACAGAAATGCTAGCATTAGCATACTAGGGAAAACATTCTGGAGTTGAGCATGCTAAAATGGAGAAGTAAAGATTATCTTCCTATTTCTACAACTCTTACTAGAAAACTATTAGCTAGAATGAGGAAAGAAGCACTTCTGCAGAGAATAAAATGACTGGTTTGCCACAATCTTTAATTCTTCAAGAACCAAGTTCTACTTTCTTAAAGAAGATATCCCCAAAAAGGGCTTGTGGGAATGCTCCTGACAATACCCTAAGCAGGGCCAGGCTCCTGTTCACTTTTGTCCAGAAAATATGCCAAATTAAATTACACTTCTGGAATCTTAATCTGAATTATCATTGCTGTACGGGAAACATTTGCATATAACAAAATTAATTACATTTACAACAGAAGTACCTCATGACTGCTAAGCCTGAAGCTGTGCTAGGAACTATGCAGTGGAAAAACAGATCCCAAGAGTTTAGAATCTAAGCAATTAAGGCAGAAAAAGCTACATTCTTATTACAAATAAGCCTTATAGGAAGAGGCTATCATCTTTTAACAGAAGTTATCTATGATTCTAAAATTATTTTATCGGTGTTTTTATCTTCCAGTTCAGAGAAAAATACTACAGCATGACTAATCCCTCCCATGGAAAAATAAAAGTAATTAGGAAAAGTACCTTTTAATAGAAATGTAAGTACCTCTTAATCAATGCTTTAGTGTTTTATTAAAAATCCTGCTACAGGGGAAATGCCAGAGTACAGATTCAAAATGCATCTGCAGATCTCCCTGCAATATGATTTTCAGTAAACAAATATGCATTTTTAAGGCTTCTTTTAATACATTAAAAACCCACATCCTTTAGGCCAGCAGTACCTTATATCAAACACTGAGGGGTACACTTCAAAGCTTGTAAAACTGCATTAGTAATTTGCTGTATGGCTTCAAAGACCTATGTGCAATTTAGACCCTAAGTGTGAAATTAAGGAATCTGAATAGATACAATGAAGTATACACCACGTGCAGTTCTGCATTCAGGAAGGAAATCACTGCACCTAATGCTCATAATGTAAAGAATTTCAATAATCAGAACTGGAAAGCTTAGAATTTCCTTGAATAAAAATTCCTACTGATCTCAAGCCTTGTATCCTCAACAAGAAGAGAATAAAAATGTAGGAAAGGATCCAGAAGAAACAGAATAAATAACAATGTTGAAAATACTAATATTTAGTATTTAGAGGGCACAAAGACATAGTGATGATAAAGTGATCGGTTTCGGTTACTTTTTTAAGTGATAAGGAAGTGTAATGATGAAAGACTTTGCAGTAGTACAGATGCATTAGATCCCGCAAGTGCACTAAAAAGAAGACAGAAGTTCTTGGCATTTCTAATAGATACCTCAAGGGAAGTAGAATTGAAACTGAGGGAGTGGGGAATAAAGCTAGGTAGAGATCAAAGATAAACACTGAAAATAAACAGGTTTCAAAATTAAGATAAAACCTTGAAATCCCACATGACCATCTATATCAATAACGGCAGTAAGTGGGATAAAGGCCAGAGCGGGAACATATACAAAGAATACCACTTCCCAGGTAGAGGCAAAATCTAAAGATCTTAATGCTGTTAAAAGGAAGTGCTAGACAATCTCCATCCCAGGCTTTTAGAAGAACTGCCATATGAAGTTACAGATCCAGGAATAAAGAGTGAAAATAATCTGGGGCTATTACATGATGACAGTTGCATTTACATTTAAGAAGTTAAGGAAAACCTGACACAGCCAACTGTACATCTGTTAACCTAGCATAATGACATCAAAGCTTAAAGAAATAACCTCTTAAAAAACAGATACAAAGTTTAGCATGAAAACTGAAATATAAGGCAACACAGATTTGTAAAAGACAAGTTCTCCTCTAACCTAGCCTTTGTCTTAGATTTGATCTACTTAATTACCTTTATTAAGAATAATCACTTTCCTTATCAGTTTGGACTTCTGAAAAGCACTTAATATGAGGAGTTAGTTAAAAAGGAGATAGCATTTTTATTTTAGGATGGGACACAGCAAGCCAAGGAGAAGAAAAAATAGAAAGCATTTGGCTAAGGGATGTTGACATTTGTTTCATTTAATAACTTTTCAAATAAGTAGTGGAGAGAGGGAGGAAAGAATAAAGACAGAGTGCTAATGGCACAGGTCTGGAAAGACCTAGAAGCTAGCTAGAAGATCGCAGTCTGTATTCAAACTTCTGGTTGCTAAATTTTTTAGATTTGGTAGTTGCCCAACATCAAACAACCATTTACCAACAAAGTTGGAAATAACACAAAAGAAAACATTTAACAGAATTCCCTGTCCCTTCTAAGTGAGATTAATTAATAGATGCTGACTTCCACGCCCTCAAAAGAAAAAAATCTGACCCTTTACAAAACAGCCGTGAGACCAACACTCCCATTTATAGGAGGGGGTATTTCAAAGGCTACAAATATGCCTTACAGGTCACTATTTTTTAGGAGGTATAAGTATTTCCAAGATTTTTCATATATCAAATCTAAAAACACAGGACCCTGAAGGCCAGCATTTGTAGACACTAAAATGAAGTAAGTTCAGTAAAAATCCTGCCCCTAGAAATGAGAGAGATCACTGCTTCTGAACTCCTACCCAGATTCAATTTTATCGGCAGTGTTAATTAAAACTTCTGTTCAACAGCTGATACTCCTGAGTTAAACACCATCACAGACAAAATAAGATTTCAGTATTAATAGCAGTTACCACTCCTCTGGAAGGATAAAACATTAAAACGCACACACAAACCAAACTACCTTTTTGAAGTGCCGTGAGAAGAGATTGCATCATTACCCCAGGCCATCTGCTAGGAAGAGCACAGAGCAACAGATGATGAGCCAAAAATCTCTTCTGGCATAAAAGGATAGAGTCCCATTGGCTTCAGAAAATTTGTCCCAATATTCTTGTGTGTTATGGATTCATAAAATGACACACACTACAGACTAGGAGGGATGAAACAACGTTAAACCCACAAAGAATGATATAGCACGCTCATTTAAAGCAATTTACTCTTTCCA
Source organism: Piaya cayana (assembly GCA_013389865.1). Lineage (NCBI taxonomy): Eukaryota > Metazoa > Chordata > Aves > Cuculiformes > Coccyzidae > Piaya > Piaya cayana. Next base: position 116,940 of record WAAB01025145.1, read on the forward strand.
CTACAAATATATTTGTAGATGCTAAAATCAAGACTGGGACAGCTACTCACAAAAGTCAACATGCTAAGAAACCAGGATATTTCTGCAGAGATGAGAACATATGGTCCTGATGGTCAGCTAAAAGTCCCTTTTAAAACAATTTTCCTCAATCTGATTTGCCTTACAGTTACACTAAATCCTACTATGATTGCTCTCATAGAGCACTTACAGAATTTGGCTTCCCTTGAAGTTCCCCTAGTTCCCACCTTTATTATTGTTTTCTAAATAATCCCTGCAGTTACTAGAGAAAGGTTTTGGCAAGTTTCCCTAGAGACCTGCAGATTCCTATTACCCTTATAAATAGAGCATCCTTTCACCCCCTTAGTTATCATCCTCAATTACTACCTGTTTGACTATGCATATATTCTGTTCAGGGACCAGCAGGGAAAACAATTAATATCCTCTCATTAACAAACAAGAAAGGCAACAGCTGCTGGCCTCAGCAGAGGGTCTTCTCAGGGAACCTGCCCTTGAGAGGTTTGTCTGGACCCAGCTGCAAAGAACTAAGCAATTCCCCAACCCTATGGCAAAATGGTCTATGAGAAATTTGGCTCATTTTGTCCTCTCCTTATTGGAAGGAGATTACACTACTTTAAAAACCCTTTTAACCAATGCAAACCACTGGTAATCACAGTGGTGATTTTAATACTTATATTAAAATCTCTGACACAGAGAGAGGCCATATCAGAGAATGGGAGGGTGTTCTTTTGTCAGAAAAAGAACAGACTAAATATTTTATTAACAAAAATAAATCACATTCTGAAGACAGGGCTGCTAGCATGGAAGCTGTTTTCTGGGAAATACTTGATTGACTAAATTGAGAAAAAAAATCTTAAAGAAACTTTATTAGCTATTGGTGTAAAACTCAGAAGTAACACCTGGCTGCCTGCATCATATGGGACTTGAACATGTTTGCTGCTCCCCACAACAAGGGAACCAGAAGGACTACTGCTACAGGGGATTGCTAAGTCACTCACTGTGAACTTGGTTAAGTGAACCAAGATTAAATTATTTTGCTTTCTTTTTCAATTTATAGAAACATCAACACCTCCTTTTTTAAAAAAAAAAAGTTGGAAAAGGAAGAATTGGCCTCAAATTTTCTCCAACTGGATGCCAAATCTCAGAAATACAAATACAAGCATGCCATGGCCTAATAAGCACAATTCACACATTTTTCCTTTTGGGACTTAGCAGCCCTAATCAAAAGGTGGGGCACTTACACTTCACAGTGAAGACAGGGAGAGACTGAATGGGTAAAGAGCTCCTCTGAAGGAGTTATACCTTATCTCCAAAACTGGGCAACAGGCTCCTTTAAAAGGAGCTGCACTCCCCTTAGTCTCCAATTGCCACTCAGGAAACTGGACAGAAATGCTCAGGGTTAAAAGCTTCTCCCCTCCCTCCAGCCCAGGCAATCAGGAGATGAGATGACATAAACTCTAACCATGGCCCCACGCCAGCCCCTTAAAAGGAAGGCAGCAGTGCTTCAGGAAGATTGCTGGCACTAGGCTCTGGCTGCTGCCCATCTCCTCCAACTGCAGTGACTGCAACCTCAGGGCTGCAGGAGCTGGTCTGCACTACAGGGAAAGGGAGAGCCAGGCTGCTCCCACGTTGGGCAGGTCAAACACTCGCTATCAGTAATTCTACTGGCTCTGTTCTTGTCCCAGCTTGCTCTGGTTGAACAAGGCTGGTCCAGAGCTGGATTGTAGTTGAGCAAATATCTTGTAATTCAGAGCTTTTACTTTTGTTCTGGGCTGAGGAAAACTGGTGGTTTTCCACTAGCATGAGTACTGCCAAGTGCAGGCTGCTATCTGTCTCATAATGAGTGGCTGGAGATGAATGTAATGTTAAGTGGAAGCATTTGATTTGGGGCTAATTAAATGCTTCATTTCTGTCCATTAAATAGGTGCTAGAACTTCTAGATGCTTGTCACACGCCCAATGGGATGTCATAGAATGGTTTGGGTTGGAAGGGACCTTAAAGGTCATCAGGTTCCAAACCCCATACCATCGGCAGGGATACCTCCCACTAGACCAGGTTGCTCAAAGCCCCATCCAACCAGACCTTGAACACCTCCAGGGAGGGGGGCCATCAACTACTTCTCTGGGCAACCTGTGCCAGTTCCTCACCGCTCTCACAGGAAAACATTTCTTCTTAATTTCTAATCTATATCTCCCTTCTGCAGCTTGAAAACATCCCCCCTTATCCTATCTCTGCACTCCCTGATAAAGAGCCCTTCCCCAGCTTTCCTGTAGACCTTTTTAAGTACCAGAAAGCCGCTAGAAGGTCTCCCCAGAGCCTTGCCTTCTCTAGCTAAACAACCCAAATTCTCTTAGCCTGTCCTGACAGGGGAGGTACTTCATAGAATCACAAGCTTGGAAAAGACCCACCGGATCATCAAGTCCAACCATTCCTATCAAAAACTAAACCATGTCTCTCAGTGCCTCGTCCATCCATCCCTTGAACGCCTCCATGGAAGGTGACTCAACCACCTCCCTGGACAGCCTGTTCCAGTGCCCAATGATCCTTTCTGTGAAAAATTTTTTCCTAATGTCCAGCGTAAACCTCCCCTGGTGGAGCTTGAGGTCATTCCCGCTTGTCCTGTCCCCTGACACTTGGGGGAAGAGGCCAGCTCCCTCATCTCCACAACTTCCAGCCCCCTAATTCACTTCCTCTGGACTCACGCTAAAAGATCCATATCTTTCCTGTGCTGAGGACTTCAGAACTGAATGCAAGACTTCAGGTGAGTTCTCCCCAGAGCAGAACAGGGGGGTAGAATCACGCCTCTCGACCTGCTGGTTACATTTCTGTTGATGCAGCCCAGGAGCGTGTACAGTTTGCCCCTGCACGGCCACAGTAGCCCCCTGTACAAAAAACAGTCACAGAACTGTTACCACAGCTGCATGTAGTTACCTGGCAATAGTTCATGCAAACAACTGAGGGGTGAGTAGAAGAACCCAAGCTAGCAGATCACTGAAAAGCTGCCATCAGGGACTGAGACAGCTGACAAGATCAGTGGAATTCCTGCTGTTGCTGCTTTTTTGTGGATTCGCATAAAAATTGGGGGGGGGGAAATCAATCAAACAAACAACACAAACAAAAGCCAAAACCCCCAACAAACGGTCCAGGCCAGGAGATCAAACAGGCATTTTCCCCGTGGTAAATGTCTTTGTTAAATTATTAAACAAAAACTTCTAAGCATTTGACAAGAGACTGAAACAACAAAATAATCACTGGTGCAGGGAGATGTTTTTGACTAAATCCAGTGGAGTTGGAGTTTTGTTTTCTACCCAACATACAAACCTCTGGCACTCTGGGGATTAGAAACAGAAAGGCTGACAGATTTAACTCTTGCTGCACAAGTGGCTTCACTATAATACGACACCAATATGGTAAGTGTGAAACCTGATCACAGCGTGACTTTAATACATTAGAATGTGAATCTTGCTCCTACTTTAAACACCAGTAGTTAAAGTGGCAATCAATTTCTATAGCATATTTGTTAAAAACTCTCATATGAGAGAAGGCTCTTGGTTTATTTATAGGTAAAACAGCTGTTTTCTTCATTCCATGACCTAGGCTGAGGTCTCAGCTCTAAGGCCTGTGTGTACCAAGACAACCTGGGTACAAAGTTACCCTGTGTGTAAGCAAAACATGGATCCCCTGTCAGAAAGAGTGAATGGTGCTTTTTTTCACTGTGTGCTGCCACCTCCTGTGGAAGGGCTCTGCTGGTGGTTTTCTATAACTGCAAGAAAAGGGCTACTTTTTGTTTATGGAGGCAGACTAACACAGGACAACTTGAGTTGGTTCATTTTGGAAAACAGAAAGTAAACAGAGACCTTTCACTGCTACGTTGCTACAGGCAGCACATTCTCCTCTGCTTCTGCAGCTTTGTAACTGAAGTTTTATGTACTTTCCTTAGCCAACGCTGGGTACCTGCAAGTGCATTAGTACAAACAGGCAAAACCCACATTGTTAAATATACAAGTATGTCCTTCATGAAGATCCACAAGCTATGAGGCTGGTTTAAATATTTTTTCCATGTTATCTGTATTTTTTCTTAAGCAATGATATTCATTACAACTGAAAGTTCCCTGTTCTGCCTAACATTTATTCTTATAAGGATTAACATTCTTAAATCTTAGTGCAGAGACACTCTACACTTCTGCCCTTTTGTATTTTTATGTTAATATCCTTTTAGAGGAGTTTTGCATGGTTTATTTAGATTCATGATTGCTTTTCTCTCTTAAAATCTACTTTAAGTTATATAGCTGCCCCTTTCTTTTTTTTAAATTAATATATAAATCATAGGAGTGTCCGGTTCTGACATCATTATCAACATTTCACTCAGCAGTAGCCAGTATCTGCAGTCTTGCCACCATCCTCATGCTGGAGGAGAAATCAATGGCATATTCTGGATTGCTTTGCTTTATAAACGCACAGACTACAGGAAATCAAATAAACATAATTATGTAATTCCTTCTTCCAGGGATTCCAGTCTAGTATCTTTGTCTGACTCTTAACAGCTGAACATGAATCAAGAAAGATTCAAAGGGCAGGACAGAGAATATGACTTCCTATGGCTTAACAAGAATTTCAGATGAACCTCTATACAGCTGTAAATAGCCCCAAATGAACTGTTCGCACAATATGTCTCCCCAAGCCAGAAGGTTTACACATACTAAGTGAAAGAATGTGAAAGACTAGTTTCTGGCCATCATAATTTGGACTCTCCAAATACATTGGGCAATATTAATCAATCCAGTTAAAACTGCTCTGTAGTTTACAGGGGAACAAAAAACTCATACAAAGAAGTGCAAAAGGATATATGCACACGTTCAGGTAGTAAGGCAGATTTAAATGATCAGTTTAATTAAACTAGACAAGTTTAAGCACAAACAAGCCCTGCAGTGTATTTTTACTGAGCATGTATTAAAAAAGATTGGGGGGAAAAAAACACCCACTAAGTTTTAACTCTTTTATTCCCAGACATACTCATCCTGCTTAGATGGTGTGCATGTTTTATGATGAGCCATTCAGATATTGCAAATAGATTTTTTCTGTAGGCACCTTTCTATGGTATGTAGTATCTTCCTAAACATAGCCAGCACAGCCTTCCCTGCTACCCACAGCCTTATTGCTGTGACAGCGAGCAGGTGGTTTAACCACTGGCTGGACTAAGCCTTTACTAAATTGAACCATAGGCTGAAGCAGTGCCCAGCTGGCTCCAGAACCATTTACAGCAGGGAATCAACTGACAGCCAACTTTTCACAGCCCTCCCCTTCTGTTCTGAGCATAACTAACGAGCGTAAGCCATGCAAAGTGTAGAACATGGCCCCAAAGTTTGCAAACATCAGTCTAATCATACATAGTATATCCAAACAGGACCTCTGTATGTCTTTTTCTTCTCTTAATTTTTTCTGCTTTCTTGCAAGCAGTAACCAACTACTTAGCTCTTTTTTTTTTTCACGTAAGGCTGCCAGCTTCTATGAATGGACCCAAAACCTGGCAATCAGGACGCAGCATTCTGGTTGCAATATCCCTCCTTTGCTGTCTGTTTTTATAGACATTTACTTCAAACGCCTGCAAGCCAAAGGTATTTTCCTTCAGTGAACTATTCCATCTTAAAAGGAAGATAAGGTAAGATAAATTCCCTTAGAAAAGATTCCAACTGTCCCTCAGGTGATTTGTACTACATGAAAGAGACTTAAAAAGTGAATTTTTCTCTTTGTCATTGCCAGATTTGCAAGTCAGTATTCTGCACACAAAAACCATGCTAATTTATTCAGTTCCCTTATCTTCCTCCTTTCACTCTGTCAGCTGATACCAGGCATGCCAAGTTCACCATGCTTCCCTAATGTTGCACTGCTGTTCACTTACTCTTCCAAAGGGAACATTCTCTACATCTATTTAGCAAGATGGCTTTTAAAAATAGGCACACAAAATCCAGTGCTGAGTTCAGGATAATTACAGGAGATACAGCAGGTGCAAGTATTCTCTTACACAGCATTTTCTGATGATACGACAAAGAACAACTTTATTTGCAGAGGGCTTAGAGGGGCTTTTCAGGGTATTTCTGCCGTGCTGCTTTTGAGGACTATAGTAAACAGCCTACTGTAAATGAGTTTGGCCAAGCTAGTAGGTGGAAGTATAATTTCTGAATAATGTACAGCCCACTTGATAAGCCAGCCAGCACTTTTTACTCCAAAGTCCACCAGGCTCCTGTGAGATGAACAGCCTGGTTTTGCGTCAAAGAGCTCTTGGCCCAGTCTCAGACCATTTAGGCTTCCAACTCCTCCCAGGTTTAAAAAGTCAGGACCTTGACTACTTTGCTGAGCCAAGTACTAGGCCTTTGCTGCAAGATTTTCAAAGGCTACTGCTTCAGCCACTGCCTGAAGGGAGACAGAGACAGCCAGGAGCAACGCTATAAGCTCTTGTTTGGTATCATGTAGCATAGAGAGGACTAAGAGTTCTCATGGTGATCTACCATTCAAAGGCAAACTCTCACCATTCAAAGCCTGTAAATTCATCCCCGTGTTTTATGGATACGGCAACCAAAATCTCTTGCAGACTATGAATACTAGAAAGTGGTTTTGATTGTATTTCAGAAAGCCAAATTATACCAGGCAAGACTGAACTTTCTGAATAGGGCCAGGAAGGTTTCCGTGCCTCCTTAATCGCATGCTCTTTCCAGACTTCCCACTTTCCTCCATTTCATGGCGTCTCAGAATTGCCAGCTGAAGACAGGGAATTTGAGGACAGCAGAAGTTTGATAAGTGGAAACAAATTCAGAGAAAACCTGAATTTAACCTGAATTCAATTTAAACTGTGATGTAATAAACTGTGGAGTTGGGATCAGACACATAGACTTTCATACATACATAGCCCTGTGTTTTGATCATGGAAGATTCCAGAAATCAGTTCATGGTGTTTATTCTCTAGAATATAATGGAATAACACTTTTTTTTGATGAAAAATATGTATTTTGTATTTATGTTCTCCTCTTGCCTGATGCTAAACACATAAAGAGTTATTTAGAGATCAGCTTTTAATTTTCCAACCAAGAATTTTTCTATATTATTGAATTTGACACCTTAATGTTGTAATTGGTTGATCCTGTTGAATCCATTTCAAATCTAACCAAAGTCAGTCTAAATACATAGCTACTTTGCAGCTAGTCTTACACATCTGTAGGATTTTTCTGTTTAAGAGCAGGAGGAACATGGGTTTTTCTGTACAGAAACAGACAAAAGCTTTTGACATAAGATTGGAATGCAACCTTCTCTTTTAATGAAAAGACAGCATTTTATATTGAAATGCTGTCCAGTTGATGGGTATACAAATTCCATCAGTACCAGATGCACAAACTCAGAACCTTACGTCTTGCAGTCCTGGCAGAATTTCTGGCATATCTCCTATCTTTGATCCGATACCCCTGCTACGCGTTATTGCCAGTGCTGCAAAGCTTAGCTCAACAAGTCATGCTTAAACCTCTCCACTTCCAAGCAGTGCTGTCTTGGCTGGTAACGCCCCATGCCATTCATCTTTCTCAGCCAGAAAGCACTCTCTATTTGCCATAGCAAGATGTAATTCAGTCCTTTTATCCCAGCCTTTGTACTGACTGTACTGCTCACTTGATATACCTCCAGGGAGTCAGTTCAGGAAACGCAATGGTCAGAAACAAGTCCCACAAGAACTTTTCTGCCAGTCAGCTTGTTAAACTCTCACACTCTTCTTCCAGACCTAGTGCAAGGTAGGGGATGAGCCCTCGAAGGGGCAGTTAGCCATCCACATATCCATATATAGCTACAATGTGAAATTTAATCTCATAATTTGGAAGCACTCATACCTCAGAGTACCCTTCAGAGAGTCATCTACCACCTTTAAAAGGCAATACATTAGATTAAGCCACCTTATGCATACTCTCACGTGCATCTTTCTTTCGTCCTGTTTTAGTGTGCACTAAGAATGCTAGTACTGAAAATATTTGTGCGCTTCATGTGTGCTATTGAATTTGTTACACTGTTCAAAAGGCTCACAGATAGAAATAAGCAGCAAAAGGCTCCTGGTGGAAAAAAAAACCTTGGGAAAGTGCAAATTATTGCCTACTGAAGTGTGAGGTATTTTTACAGTAAAATAATAAAGGTGTCATTTTCAAGTAACAGAACAGTACTTCATAACACAATACAAATGCTATAAAACACAACCAGAAAGAAACAAACCAGAAGTTTTCCCAAATGTTGACAGTGAATACAAGTCCTTCACACAGTTTTCCCTTATAAATCCTTCCTTACAGTTTTATATTCAAAGACTTAAAAATCTTCTAGCTTCAACATTTTAGGCACAGACATCTTGTCTCTTACAGCACAATAAAACACCAAATATATATCAAGCTCAGCTCTTTTTATTTCACTATCAGGTATGACAATGCTGCAAGCTAACAGTTTAGAAACAGGTTTTGGAACTAAGACAATGCCATTTTGTAAACAATTATTAAATACAACCGAATTATGTAATTGATTCCACAGTTTTCTGGAATACAATCTTTCTTCCTGGCCTCCTCCCCCCCAAACTGTATTAAGTACTAGGGAGTTCTTAGTGCTGTCTTTCAAGCTAAACAAAATGCACCAAAATGGTGTCAAATTACAGGTTGTTGGGGTTTTTTAATGAGATAATTTTTTAAGTGCATCACTTATTTTTCTACCTCCTTTTGCCTAAAATACTCTGTGAACTACCAAGAATTCAATGTTTTAGAACTGCTGTATTTACTAATGCTGACAAAAAGGCAAAAAGCCAAAGCTTCTTCCTCTAGATATCACAAGGTCAAACAAGAATAAAGGTAGCCAGGAATTAGCCCAGAAATTTGGAACTAGAAGATGTACAAACAAATCTTATTCTCATTACAGCACATTATAACAGAATTCTTATTGAGTATCTTCAGTGGGTACAGGAGATTACTCTTCCCTCCAAAACAATCCTACTTCAAGGCACTAAACACTCAAATTTCCAGTGCTGCAAAGTACTGGATCTCAAATCCAGCAAAGCAAACTACTAAATACTTTTGCAGGCCTGCTCTGCTTAATGTTGGCAGCCAGCATGCCTGGAGTATCAGACATTTCTCACTCTCTCTCATTTCCTTATTTGACTTTGCTGACCCCAGCTGCGATACGGTGAATCACATCTTGTCCCCAGGCACTTCAGTTCTACGCAGTCCTTACTCTCCCAGACATCGCCACTGAGGCTGGGGGAGTTATTTAGAGTCACAACAAGAGCTCAAAGAGATTTGCACCTTTCTAATAAAAAGGGATTCACTATAACCTGTATGTATTCTGTGATCAGCAGGACAATTCTCCTGAAGTTCCTGGCCTGCTTCACAGATTCCTTGAGCTGTGAACACGACTGATCATTTTGTTGAAAATTCAAAGTTTGTATAATTAGCAGTTTGACTCAGCTATCAAGGTAACCAATGGACAGAATTGACACCAAGATTGTATCAGAGTTTCAAGAAAACTCACATTTGTTACTGTTAATTCATCAACAACAAACACAGCATGTGAATTTAACATGTATGTAAATGAAATAACTTGTTAAGCATTAGTACACGGGTAGTAATCAGTAGCTTAAGGGATGCTTTCTCTTCTAACATACCTAGTGGAAGCTTAAAATTATTTTGCTATCTAGACAGAGAGTTGTCTTTTGTGTTTAAAAATAGCAGTAAAATAAAAATACTTTGATCCCTTAGCACCTAGTGCTTAAGGTTGTTTACAAATAATTGACAAAGCTTAACAAGCCAGCACAATACATTTCTATCATTTCCAAGCAGTTAATGCCAATGCTTTCAAAAGCAGCTTTTTTCGGTGCAATTGTTTTCATCCAGCTTTTACAATCTATTGTTGTTACTTGTCCTAGACACATAAACAGAAATGGCATGTCTGCAAAAAAGACTATCCATGTAAATTTAGGTGAGGGTAAAATTTGGCAAGGTTATCCCTCTGAAATTTTGGATGTAAAGGATCAGTACATGCTGACACAGCTAGTTAATATACTTACTGTTGGATTTTCAAAATACTATTGTTCTGCTCCTCTATTTTATAGTGGCGGTTACATCATAAACACTTAAAATAACAACTGACAGTATAAACTATTTCCCAAAACAGGTGTTATTTCAACTATTCAAAATTCCTTTGAAGACTGTACACATGCAACACTCTGCTTCAAAACAAAAAACTGTTTTTCAGAAGTGCTTCAGTTGACAACAGGAGAGTGATTCCCCTCCAAAGGGGATTCAGCCTTTCAGCAGATGGTGTTTAGTTAAAACACAGCAGGAAGGACAAGGTATGAAATGATCTTTACTTTATTGTCTTTCTTTTTACAAAACACAGGTCCTATCTAAAAGGGGATGGTCAGGTTTGCACAAAAGGCTTAATACTTCACATTAAACTGGGATAAATTATACTGCCTGCCAAGCAGCCAGAGACAAAGGAAGTTTGCACAATGGATATCACCAAACAAAATCAAAAGGGAGCGTTGTCAAATTGCTACCCTTGTTCAGGAAGGAAGAGCAGCGGGGACAGTAGTTTCCCCAAACTCACCCTCAGCAGAGGCCTGGTGCAAAACACACTAAGGTCACAGGAAAGGAACCTGAGGCTTTGTGGGCTTTGGATCAACCCTATGAGACTTTGAATTGAGGATGAGTTGTTGGAGCATGGCTTTAGTTAAACTCCAGTGACAGGTAAATACTCCCAGGTGACTGACTCCTCAACTGCAACAGGTTCTGCCAGAGAGAGTACATAGAGGACTGATCTGCTTCCACAGCTACAGGGTGTTAGAGGCCAAACGCCTGTGCCTGCCGAGATATACCCTTGTGCTCAATTAAACATTAAACAAGCCTTATTCATTATGCTATTTAGAAACAAAATGACAACATTCGTGCAGCCCAAACAAAAGTAGCACCTGTAATTTGTCATTTTTCAACACAATGGACTTATTGCCAGGTTCAAATGCACTGAGCACGAGCCAAGCATCCCTGTCACTCCAGAGTGCAGCGCCATGGGGGAGGAATATCTGTGCTAGACTGCCCAGTTTTCTATGCCAGAGCTGCTGTGGGTGAGAGGGAGAGGAGGGAATTTTCCTTCCTAGGGTGGTCCAGGGGAGTGAGGGGCTAACACAAAAGCAGAGGAAGTAACTTGCTTGTGACTTGACAGTTCAGTAGAACAGCCAGACCAGCACCATACCTGTTACCCTATTCTGCTGCAACATGTGCTTATGACAAGAAGATGCAGATCACAACCTACCATGAGAATTGTTTGCATTAGCCTTGCCAAATAAAAATGAAACAAAAACAAAACCAAGACAGTACAAAGCAAGTTGTCCCTGATGAGAAAAATAAATCTCTCAAAGATGGACACTTCAAGGCCTGCGTTCTCACATCGCCACCCAGGTTTCTGGAGTAAATGTCACAGTGTATCAAAGAAGCATTTCCTTGAAACACTGCACCAGCAGTCACCGGCACATCTAGTACATGAACCACGGTGGCTCAGAAAGGGGAGGGACAGCAGGCAGAAGGCAGGGCACACAATTCTGTATGGGACGCTAACAAATAAGAACTGCTTATGAAGAATAAGAACTTGTTATGAAGCAGGCAGGATCTTAAATTGTACTTCTACTCAAAGTATATATGCTTTTTAGCCCCACCAGAGAAAGCAACTGATATACTTGTCAGCAATTTTAATACAAAAAGTTCTTGAGAATATTACAAACAACTAAACCAGCTGATAGAGAATTACTGCTAGTATATGAAAAAATAGACTTGGTGTAAGTCTCCAAATTCCAATCTTTCATTACAAGAGTAAGTGCCTAAAAGTTAGTAGTGTACCAAAAACATCTCCACGTTTTTCTCCCAGCTGTTGCTTTGACAGTAGCAGACAAATGTTCATTTAAAATACATCGCTAGCAAATATATTTTCTCCACAGGTTTATTTTCTGAATAATCCCTTAAAAACAAACAAAAAGGACTACATTTTAAGTACTAATTAATAAACCCATATTATTATCATACAGTGTTTTTATACTTCACTGATAAGGGTAAAAGCCAAATAATTTCCATGAAGGAAAGGAACTAATAATACACCTTTCAGCACTTACCATAAACATTTTTCTTATTATGATGGTGAAAAGCAGCAGATTTCAGAGTACATAAGGGAAGGCAATTTTAAAATCTGTTTTAAAAAGTGGTGACTTACATAGATATTTGTATTTCCAAGTCCCTCCACTCTAGTATCAAGTCATTGCACTCTACTGGGTGTAGACTTGCAAGTGAAAGACATTTGCCTGAAGTTGCACCAGGGGAGGTTTAGATTGGATATTAGGAAAAATTTCTTTGCTGAAAGAGTGGCGAAGCCCTGGAACAGGCTGCCCAGGGAAGTGGTGGAGTCTCCTTCCCTGAAGGTGTTCAAAACACGTGCAGATGTGACATACATTTTGTGACATGGTTTAGTAGGCAGGGTGAGGTTGGGCTGACAGTTGGACTGGATGACCTCTTTTCCAGTCTTCATGATTCTATGATTCTATCTGTCCTAGGCTAGCAATTAAATTCAAGTAAGGATTTTTGGAATTGTCTCTTTGTGAAACCACATGAACGGAATATTCCCATCTGCTTTCAGATTTAACAAAGGATCTAACTGAAGCAAAGAGAATTTTCAAAGATTAGCCTTGTTGCCACTGAGAAAGAAAACAGACTGGCTATTACTCTGCAATTCAGATGCTATGAAGCCAAGCAATAAGAACAGGAGTAGCGTACCTGCAGGAAGAGAGCCAGGTGCAACTATAAATAGTTCTCACCCATTTCTCATATGATCACACTCTTCATGAAAGGTCCTGTGGAACAAGGGAAAAAATAGAGGAAAACAGATGCCAAGGAAATAGAGACAGAGACATATTCTTACTTTTCAAGCATTCTACCATATAACGTATCTACGTACTTTATCCCACTGCAGCTCTTTCCACTAAACACAACCACAAGTCTTCTACATTCACGAAGATTAACTGTGCAGCACTCCTCAAGTCTGAACTCACAGCATCCTTGAAGCCAAGGGTGTCTATGCTTACCACTGACCTGTGCAACAGCCTGACTGTCCTGCCCCTCCTTGAATGTAGCAAAGATCTCCATCAACTCCTACAACAGACATGACTGTCTCATTACAGTTGGTAAACTACAGAGTGGTGGAATGGTAGAGATGGCAACAAAAGTAATAGTTAAAGAAAAATGTCAGGAAAAATAAATCTCGACAGCAACAGAAAATTTTGGAAATGAGGCTGGGACACACTGCAACCCTCAAGAAAAAGCAAAGAGCCAGGGCTGCTGGCCTTGTATGGAGATGAGAGGGACTTCACTCAGCAATATGGGAGACTGCATCTCCAGTTATCACCCCTCCTATCCCCACAGGTGGTCCCTTGCCTCACCAGGCCAGGGATGTCCCCAGGACACTGTGATAACTTAAGGCTTCTCCTTGTACCCACCATATGCAGTGATAGGGAAAAGCACAGGAGCAGGGTTAGGCTCCTTGACAAAGTCCTCCAGCTACTGGCATGTGGGAATCAGACCACTCTGCACTTACTTATGGCTGCAACCAAGGGGACAGTGGAGGCAAAAGGGAATAGAGTTAGAATAAAATGGAACTAGAAAAGATTAACTGAAAAAAAGGAAACCTTGAAAAGAAAAAACAGGTGAAAGAGTAAAAAAACAACAAAAAACAAACCAGTGACCACTATAAAGCAAATGAGTTGCTGAGGGGAGAGGGGAAGAAATATCAGGAGGAGTGAAGATGAAGGCAATGCTGGAAAAGACGAGAGTACCACAAAAAGGCAGCACTAGGTCAAAGAACAGAGAAAGAACAGACCCAGTAAGGTCATGGTTTTGTTCAAATTTTACTGAAAGTTTGCTTTTCTACAATGACTGTGCTTGGTGGTTGGTTTAGATGCTCTAGGAAAACAAAAATAAAACAGGAAATTCCACAGTCGCCAGAATAAAAAAAAGTACATAAGGGAAATAAAAAACATTTGAGTGATTTTGGCAGAAATTCAAGTGGAAAAATTGAGTCCAGTTGATGTTCTCATTTTTAAAAACAATTATTTTCTTTTAAAATTATCTTCAAGAGTGTTTTATTATTAGTACTTTATTCCAGTTGTTTGTCAGGAGAATATCTTGCATTGACATACTTGACTACAACACTAAAGCTTTTTATCACTTAAACCAGCTGTTAATACTGTATCAGTAGTTGTCTTTCAGTATTTAGTAGCTTAAAACTTCAAAATCTCAATTAACTCCATCCACATTGAACACACGACACCATCTGTCAACCCGAACTAATTCAGAACTAGGCAATACTGACTTTAAAAAGTTTATGCACCCCAACTGGGTTTAAAACACAATACAAATATATTTGACTGTACAAGCATATGAACCATCAATACCATTGTAAGACATATTTTTCTTTCCCTTCATCTATATCAGAGACAAACTTCAACAATGCTGCACCTTACCTTTTGGAAACACAAAACTCAAGAAAAAAACATTCAGAGTTTCATTCAACAATCAGTATTTGGCTTTAATGCGTAGATATAGAAAACAACATTTTATACATGTGTATCTATGCAGGTATTAGACATTTTCTATTCATATGGTATATAATTCCAAGCTTTTCAAAGAAGGAAACAGCACCTTCATAAATAACAAATTTTATTCACTGCTTTATAAAAACTGAACTACAATGTTATCCCTCAGAACTGCTAGCATCATTTTTATATGTAACTCTTGGTAATTTCACTATGTGATTACGTCAAACTCAACACGCGAGCAAAGGCACTGAAGAGCATCAAAGTAAAAGTAATTACTTCTTAATAATAAGGTCTATTCCCATCACCAAATGTTGATATTTCTTTGAAGACTGGGCAGGTGGAAGCTCAGTCTGGTTGCGTAACATTCAAGGCTGCAGCTTTTGTGTACTAAGAGCAGCTATTGACTTCAAACAAGAACAACAGGACCTAAACTAGGGCATAGAAAACATGGGAAGCACAGAAAAATCAATCTCTGTGCAACGCATGTTGGTCAATTAAAGGGTAACAAGCAATATTCCTGCATAATACTTGATGACTGGCAAGAGAGAAAAAACAACTGTGAGATGCCCTGTGTTCCTCCTTGGTGTGTAACCTCCTCAGTACTTTAAGCACAACCCCGAAGAAAATTATGAACTATGGATCTCCGCTCAAGCGTACACAACTGTTCCAACACTGTCATTGTAGAGTTGACTTCATAGAATCATAGAATGGTTTGGAACGGACCTTAAAGATCATCCAGTTTCACGCACACACCCCACAGCCAGCCATGGGCAGGAACACCTCCCACTGAATCAGGTCACTCAAAGGCTCATCCAACCTGGCCTTGAGCACCTCTAGGGACCAGGTATCCACAACTTCTGTAGGAAACCTGTGTCAGTGCCTCACCACCTACATCGTGAAGAATTTCTTCCTAATATCTGATTTAAATCTTCCATCTTTCAGCTTAAAACAATCCTAATACTGCACTCCCTATAAAGAACCCCTCCCCAGATTTCCCATAGGCCCTGTTAAGTACTAGAAGGTCGTTATTAGGTCTCCCCTGAGCCTTCTCCAGGCTGAACAAGCCCAGCTCTCTCAGACTGTCCTTATACAGGAGGTGTTCCAGCCCTCTAACCATCTGTGTGGCCTCTTCTGAACTCCATCTAATGGATCCACATCCTTCTCACGCAGTAACTAAAAAAATGCAGTTATATATGAATTTCACAAGAGACATTTCGTGCATGTTATTTTTCAAGGCTGCATGATGATCAGTCCTGTACATTGTGACCCCCACTGTGAGGCAGTTGTGCCTTTTTTATTCTTGCCAATAAGATATGCAAGAGAAAACAAAAAATGTTTCTCTTGTTAAAATAAACAAGAATAGCTAGATAGCTCCTAAAACATGGCAAAACAAAAAAAACCTATCTGCAGCTACAATATGAAATAAAGTAGAAGTAACAGTTCTAAAAACAGTTCAGAAAAACTACAGGAAAAAAGTAGAAGAAATCTAAATCTTCCTATCTGAAGCAGCGATCATGTCTACTTTTCACCTGCCAGCTCCAGCTGTGCACAGCAATTTAACATATTAGACTCATGGGCTGGTGCTATTGTTTTCTGGGATTTTTGTTTAGTCTGTGGTTAGATGACTGCATTTTAAAATAATAATAGAAGAGAACTTTTTATTATCAGAACTCATGCCAAGCAACTGTAAAGAATTTTCATAGGGCTGGCTTTTCACATGGAGCTCGTATCTACAACAATTACCTTCTTCCAACACGTGTGCGCTCCAATTTTATGACTGACAGTGAATGTAAAAGCCAGGATAACTGATACTGGCTATAAGCCACTTTGATATGACTCTTTCACTTAACTATTTAAGGCATTGGCTACTCCTGAGCTTTAACCCTTGGTTCCTTACTTGAATAGAATGGTTCTGGGATTTTTTTTCTACAATTAATTGACCCTTTTTTTTCTGCCCCCTTGATTTCCTAGAGAATGTGATCACAGCTGCACACAACTTCACAAGATCAGTAAAGAATAGTGAGAGCTACAGACAGATTTTGTATGCATATTTCTTTCACCTCACAACCTATTAATATAAGGTACGATGAAGCACATCTGGAACAGAATTAACATGCTTCGAATTATGCAGGATTCTTTGCAAAAATATCACAGAAACATGGCATGTTTTAGATTGGAGGGGACCTTAAGGATCATCCAGTTCAAACCCTCCTGCCATGGGCAGGGACGCTTTCCACTGGATCAGGTTGCTCATAGCCTCTGCCAATCTGGCCTTGAACACCTCCAGGTACAGAGCATCTACGACTTCCCTGGGCAACCTGTGCCACTGTCTCACCACCCTCACAGGAAAAAAATTCTTCTCCATCTCCCCTCTTTCAGCTCAAAACAATTACCGTTTGTCCTATTTCTGCACTCCTTGATAAAGAGCCCCTCCCCAGCTTTCCTGCAGGCCCTTTCAGGTACTAGAAGGTCACTATAAGGTCAGAACGCTCTCTTCTCTAGGCTGACCAACCCAACTCTCTCAGCCTGTCCTGACAGCAGAGGTGCTTCAGCCACTTGATCTTATACGTGGCCTTCTCTGGGCCTATAAAACAAGAAGTCTCTGATGGTGCTCGCCTCTGGACTCCATGCTGAAAATATTATTTTAACAAGGTGTCATTTATTGTGGTGTAAGTGACTTCTCAGGGTTTTAGGTTCTTATCATTTTAAAATTATATCAATAAATCAACATAAAAGGAAAGATATTTTACTGAGACAATTCAGAACCCACTAAACCAAAGCAAATATTGAAGAACGACTTTTAAATTACTACTGTGTGCCGCTGTTGGTTTGTGACTGATTTGCCATTTTTATCCCTCTTATCCAAATGATCCTAGACATCCTTGGCTTCTAAGGAAGCTGGAAAACACAGAATTATTTCAAAGATGGCAGTGATTCCTTCAGATCCAAAACTGAAACTAAAGCTCACAGATTTAACAGCACAGATTCACATATTGGTAGTTTGCACCAATTCCTGCAAAAAGAGATTCCAGATTGTTGTAGATTTAAGTAATGTCACAGCAAAATTGAAGTTGACAGGTTTGTGCACTACTAATAAAACTCGCAAAACTCAAAAAAAACCCCAACCGATCACTTTAAAAAACCACTGAAAATCACCACTAGGGAAAAACAAAAAACCAAAACAACTTTGTAAATGAAATGTTAGAAAAGAGTTTAATTTATACCAAACCCCTTCTTTGGAGCTGAGACTGTCTATTCTAGAGCAGTACATTCTTCCAGGACATGTACAACTACATGATCTCCTCTGTTTTGCAGGGGAAGCAGACCTTTTCAAAACAGCTGCACTGAATGTAGATTTCCATGCAGTTTTAACAGACTACAATTACTGACCTTGCTGCTGCAAGCAACGAAAAGTTAAGTGTTAGTTTGCAAAATATGCAAAGTCATTAACACAACTGCCTTTTTGCAAAGGCACAGGCCTTCAGTCAGCAGCAAAATAACTTGTTTAATTTTTGCTGATCAACTAAAGTTAGAACTTGGTAGATTACTCTTTTTAAAGACTAAACTATAAAGCATAGTATTTGAAATAATTTCTTCCTATACAAAAATTATATAACTTAAACAGATGCCTATCTCTAACAGAACAACTGCTCTCCATCAATGACCAGAGGGTAGTGTGGTATATAAAAGCCAGCAGGATCATCTTAGGGTAAGATTATTTAGCTCTTCAGGTTTAGAAACAATTGGTGTTTAAAGTTGAAACATTCATCAGGAGATTACCTGTCAAAGCATAACTTTATCAATGCCAATTTAGTAAGTTACACTGCAATGAGGTGAAAAGGGACCATTCACAGCTACCTCTGCTGCTTGTTTATCCCATTCTTGACTCTGGATTCATTACTTTGTAATAGAGACTAGCAGCTCTTCAGTGAAGCTCCCATAGCTTTTCTGAAAAGCTTAAAACATCATGAGCATTTAGGAGATTTCTGAAAGCCCAGGCTTCCAGTGGAATTTGTAGTTCTGAATCACTGAGCAACCTTAAACTTCCCCAGGAACTACAGAGGAATTTTTGCTCTCTTACTGGTTCAGTGTGATTTTTTGTAGGAAAATTGTTCTAATTACAAATCAGGTTTACAGATTCAAAACACTACTCAGTGCGACGCCATTCAACCTCACAGCAGCTGTTACAATCTTAAACCTTTCTTGTCATTAAAATCTATTTGAACTCCTACAGTCTGCTGAAGGTGACAGCTTTCCACAACATCTTTACCATACCATACTAATGCAATTAATCCTTAAAGCCCAGATCCTTTAAATTATTTCAGATGGACAGGCTGTCAGTCTGTGCAAACATCTGTCACAAGGGACTTCCATCACTGCAAGGTCTTATTGACAAGAAACAGCTTACAGGACTGGAGCCTACAGGTACTCAGAATGTTTTACATGCAATGAAACATTAGTGGGCTAACTGGGCAATTATTTATCCAAACACCAATCTTGGAATTTCTCGAAATTCCTGTCTTCTGATGTTTTTCTGTTGTTATTCTGGAACATCATAGAATCACCAGGCTGGAAGAGACCCATCGGATCATCGAGTCCAACCATTCCTATCAAACACTAAAACATGTCCCTCAGGACCTCGTCTACCCGTGCCTTAAACACCTCCAGGGAAGGTGAATCAACCACCTCCCTGGGCAGCCTGTTCCAATGCCCAATGACCCTTTCTGTGAAAAACTTCCTCCTAATGTCCAACCTAAATCTCCCCTGTCAGAGCTGGAGGCCATTTCCTCTTGTCCTGTCCTGTCACTTGGGAGAAAAACCCAGCTCCCTCCTCTCCACAACCTCCTTTCAGGTAGTTGTAGAGAGCAATGAGGTC
>WAAB01025145.1:136896-177372 GCA_013389865.1 Piaya cayana
ATCAGGTTGGTTTGGCAGGACCTGCCTTTTGTAAACCCATGTTGGCTGGGCCTGATCACCCGGTTCTCTTGCAAGTGCCTCATGATAGCACTCAAGATCACCTGCTCCATGACTTTCCCTGGCACTGAGGTCAGACTGACAGGACTGTAGTTCCTGATCACCGTTTCTGATACAAGCCAAGATGCCATTGGCCTTCTTGGCCACCTGGGCACACTGCTGGCTCGTGTTCAGTCAGCTGTTGACCAACACCCCCAGATCCCTCTCCTCCTGGAGAGATGATGTAGAGCAACTATTCAAACCTCCCCCTCCAGAAAAAAATACCATGAAGTCTTCATTAGCCTTAATGAACTATTATTGCCTGCACCTTTCTGTTGACTTCAGCCGCTGTGTGCCCATTAGACAGACTGGCTTATTGATTCAGCTGAAAAACAAGTACTCCTTAAGAAAAGTACTTTCCAGGGAACTCAGTCCAAGGGGTGGTCCCAGTCACTGCACAGCTGCATGGGAATCAGTATTACTACAAGTGAAATAATGAGAACATATAAACAGAGGAAAAGAATCAGTCCAAGAATGGTATCTGTTGACCATAAAAATCACACCTTTGAATCAACAATAGCACTAAGTGGGCTGCCGTGTAGGTAGCTCGTAGCCCCTGTCAGGCCTCATCTTTCAAATAGGATTCTGTGATCTACTGCCAAAATTATTTTCATGTTTACTCAGAAGAGTTGGAAGGCTGAAAGCACTTCATGAATTATTGACCTCGCACATTTTTGTAGAGATACATTATTGATTACAAATACTGTCAATATAAAAAGAGAAGATGTATTTCTTAATGCACAAATTCCAATCTCCTAGTCAGTCTACAAGTCACATGAAAGGAACAAGATAGAGCCACAAGATAGAGCCACGGAACACTTTCAGAATAACCCATTTAAGACATTGTGGTTTTAGAAGCTGAAATATTATTTTTTTTTAAATTTGAACATATGTACATTTATTTGTTTCTTGGTCTATTGTAGTTACAGGACTAGAGAAATGGAAATTTTATGACAGCAGGTTAATAGTGAAATATTTGGTCAGACGCCTTGAATGAATCAATTCAGCTTTTCTTTAGCTCCCTTCAAAATTAGGTCCCATCCAATTCATCAGTTTTCTATCATTCCTATAAAGTTGTTCCTCATTATGTGATTTTCTTCATAAAAGTTCACATTAACATTACTGTCCTATTCTCAGATATCCCTCATCCTTCCAAATCCCATTTCTACAGTTTTCTGTATTACAAATGCCTTGGGGGGAGGGGGAAGACAATTAAAACAAAGCTCTTATCTAATCACCAAATTCCAGCAGAAACTACAGTTGTAATATGAACTTTTAATGATGTTAGCCTAATAGTAATAAAAACCCTTGGAAAACCTGGTAATACTTACCAGCTCTGGTCACACTAGTATTCATCAAAACACTGTCATTAGTCCTCTCAATGGATATGAATATGGTAAATGTGCCAGGCTGTCAGACACACCCACACACACAATGAAAGGAAACTTCTGCCAGTATTATCTTAACTTCTATTAACAATCTTTCATTTAAAGTGTTTAACTTTTTGGCTTGTAAATTTAAGATACTGTAGCAACACAATAGCAAGCAAATTCATGCTGTAAATCAGAGCCGTCAGTTTCATAGAATCATATCATAAAATAACCAGGTTGGAAGAGACCCACCAGATCATCAAGTCAAACCATTCTATTTCACTCAACAGCAATAAGCTATATTTGTGTAATGCAAAGTTAAAATGTATGTTCTAAAAGATCTGTCAAATACTTAAGTTAGTTAAATATGATCTGTATAATGCATCGCTTCACCTCTCAATTCTAAACTTAACACAGTGAAAGACCTCAAGTTCGCATTTACCACAGACAAATTTTTCTGCAAATAACTGATTTTGATGCTCAAAAACTCAAAGTGCAACTACATGCATGCAGGGAGTACCCCTGCATAGCAGCTTAAATGAATTTAAGAGCTTCTCCATGATCTAAATAGCAGTTCATCAGTCTTGCTAAAAAGAGTAGAACTAAAGAGTGGCACTCAAATTACAAACATACTATGCATTTCCTCCTCATGATCCGGGCAACGGGGGAAAGAAAACTATGAAGTACTGAGCTGAAATTGAGAGCAAGTTCTAACAGTCTCACACGCTTCAACTAAACATCTGTTAAAGAGTGAGAGAGTCAAGGGTACTGAGCGCTTAAATCCATCTGCTCTTTTCTCTCAGCAGGGGTTGTTTTATGTGGCATAGCAAAGAGGCTCGGATGTGGGAAAACATGTATTCTAAATACTAAGTGCTTCTGGAAACTGTCTGAGGTATCTTTCTGTGCCTAAATACATCTCAAAACGTGACCAGTGAATGCCACTTTTAATTGAGCCTTTGACAAAATAAAACAAGAGAAAAAGATTAGTTTTTAAAATGTGATATGAAATCCAGGGTTCCACACAATGGGTATTTAAAGGTTTAAGCTTGGAAAAACCTGCAAGCATGTCCTGCTATGCTCTTTACCCAGAAGGAGCCATGGTAATATCCCATGGTGATCAGATATAACATTAAAATAGCCCCAATTCTAAATTAAAGCATTACATTGTAATTCACTTTGTTATAGATTAAGTAATATACTTTTTTTGGCAAACATATCACACAAAATATCTGGTTAGTATTTCTTGCAAAAAATTCCTGTTTTCCTGCAAATGTGTCAGTCAGAAAGAAGGGCAAGCAAAGTAGCTCCCCTGGAAGGCTGACACAGTGAGCACATCTCTGGGGATGGGACATTTGTGTCTCCCCTCTGGGCCAGGTGCACCAATGGGTGGCTCACTTGCAGGTCAGCCTGGCCACCAATCAGACCTGGAGTGAGACAGGAACCACAGCAACCCTGTAAAGTGCTCTGTGGATTTCTCAGGTGCCAAGGCATGTGGGAACACAAACAGCAACACAGGCAAGATAATTGGTGCTTTTCCGTGAATTAGAGCAGCATTTGTCCAGCCTCCAGTCCTGCAAGGCCATTGGCTTCATGGAGAAACAAGGTCAGTTGGATGGGGCTCTGGGAAACCTGATCTAGTGGAAGATGTCCCTTATCCTGCAGTGGGCTTGGACTAGATGAGCTGTAAAGGTGTCTCCCAACCCAAAACATTCTATGATTCTGCGACACTCAGCATGTGAGCAAGGAACTAAATAGCTTATAACATAAGGCCCCAAACTCCCAGCAATCATTCAAACATCCTTATGTGTGCAGTCTCTGCAACACCAGCAGAATCTCTTGGGTGAATATGTTCCTTTAGTTGGTGTTTAGCTAAAAGATATTAAGAATGGGAAATATTAAAAAAACTAAATCCAGTTCTGGTCACAGTAAAAAGTGCTGATGTTGGGAACAATACAATGCCTCTGAGTATATTCTCAAGAGCAATACCCTGTACATAATGATCACAAATATGCAACACTGGGTGTGACTGCTTGTTCTTCTTTTGTTTTGATATGTCCTTGACTGTCTGGGAAAAAAAACCACTCCAGTATGCTGTGCTGTTAGTTTGCTCAGAGTGGCGTATCTGTTACCACAAAAAAAACCCTCAAACCCAACAAGCAAGACAAAACCCACTGCTTGCATAAAGATCTGGAGTGAAGCCACAGTTCATGCTATGAAATATATTTATAAACTACACGTGCTCCAGTTCTCAATGTGAAAGTACATCTGTCATGAGATTTGCAGGCCAACTTTCACAATCACAGAAAAAGTAAACCATTAAGCAGTCAATACAGTCATATGTATACAATGGACACCTCATGCCATCAGTATTTTTTCCCCTCCACTGAACTTTATTCTCTTGTCTTCTTTTGCCTGCTATTTGAAAAGAACTAAAATGGAAGGATGTAGAGTTGATGTGCACAGAAAATTCACTCATTTATGTTCACCACAGCAGTGTTTAGGAGCTAGCAAGAGACCACATCTATTTTTACAAAAATAATGACACTTTTCTTATGTTCATAGTAGTCCAATTGCGAGACAAGGCTCAAAACCAGTAGCTCAAACCTACAAAGAGCAGACATTTTTAACATGGCCTCTGATGCAGGAAATTCTGCAATTCTACCCCTACCATGAGTGCACCTCTTTCCTTGAGCCACCACCACTCCTGCAGGTACCAGTAATCTTCATCACAACATCCCATTTTCAAGTCCAAAAGAAGTCTACACTTGCTCCCCTCACAAGTGTGTTGTGTGTGCACAACAGCTGACAGGGTAAGATCTTGCAGAATTACCCTTAAAACCAGCAAAGGGATTTGTGAAGGGACTATGAATTAACATTCAAATGCACTAATGCATTAGTCGGTGACATCTGGAAATACTTTTGGCTTATCTTGGCTTAGATGCAACCAATTGTGTCAGAACTATGTTACAGTCAAGAAAAGGAGCAAAATAAATGAATTGCAGGGCAATAGGAACAAGCAGCAACATTATAAGCTGGATGGCATAGGCAGCACAGCACTATCCCAGATCACAATAATTCCTCATCTACAGTTTCAATGCTCTGCAAGGACCCCAGCTTATAACAGGTAATTGACCAAAGCAGGAGGATCCAAGCCATTGATCCTACTAAGTATGTCTGTTCCACAAGATATACAAGGAATCATACGATCACCTCAAAACCCACTTCTTTACCTCCTAGGTCACAGCATTACTTTGAAAGATGTTCCATCTGTGTACAAACCAGGAGCTAGAGGAGCAAAATGAGGCTTCTGTGATCCAAGAGGAGGTGGTCAGAGCCTTGCTAGCCCAACTAGACACCCACAAGTCTATGGGGCCAGATGGGATTCATCCAAGGGTATTGAAGGAGCTGGCAGATATGCTGGCCAAACTCCTTTCCATCATCTTAGAATCATAGAATCACCAGGTTGGAAGAGACCCACCAAATCATCGAGTCCAACCACTCCCACCAATCTCTAAACCATGCTCCTCAGTACCTCATCCACCCTCACCTTAAACACAACACACCAGGCAGTTTCCAAAAACCCTGTTCTCACCTTGAAAAGTTCACAATGCATGTAACAAAAGGATATGGGATAGGCACACCCATACCACTGGCCTAGACAATAAACACGTACACAAGAAGTTTGTCAGACTCTTGTGGAATTCTTTTCTACTGCAAAGAGTGGTGCCACTATTGCATTCCACTCCCTTGAGTAGAGACATTCTCACCTTTTGTAGACACTGAGATAAGGTGGGGCAATTCTGGCTAACTTTGATAAAGATTATAATTATTCACAAGTTTCAGTTATCATGAGTCAGGTATCTCACCTTCAATAACTCCACTAAAATATTTTTCATTGTGGTATATTGTCCAGATGAAGAATTTAGAAGAGACAATATAGGTTAATCAAAAAATGCAACATCATGTGAAGGAAAAGTGAGTACTCACAGAAGACATCAACTACACAATGTGTTATCCTCTACTTCATCTTTTCAAGGTGAAGTTAATGTAGTTTTGATCCCTCCCCTTCTTCAAATGTTCAAGATTGAAATAATCTGTCATTTATCTAATGTACAAAACTAAAGGTTTTCTTTAAATCAGCTCAAATATACAATTTGAAATCCATAAAATATACAAATCTTTCTTTTAAAAAAAGTGTCTTAGTTCAGACACCAACCCCTCCTCTCCAAGAACACAGGTAAGTTTATGCAGTGAATTGAGACTGATCTGCAGCGTCTTGCTGTAATTCCTTCATAATCCATGACAGCTCATGAGGAAGGAGGATGAGAAATTTTCCAAGAAAAACATTTGTATCGCATTTTAGAGATGATGTGAAATGTTATATGTTTACCCAAATGAAACAGAACCTCTGAGCCTTTAGAAAGAAGTTTCTTGCTAGCAAAGTTATTAATGCTGAAATAGAAGGTCACATAGCTGTCCAAATACCCATATCAAAATGTATTCTCATTTACTAACACTGCACAAAAATCTCAATGAAAACAACATGAAGCAAGAACCTCGTATAAATATCTCCTATGCAGGCAATAAAATATAAAACATTGCCTCAGTTCTAATCAGATTATCATAGGAAAAGGGAAACTCAAAGGCAAATTACAATGTTTAATTTAATCTCTATTCCCCTTACAGAATTATATTAGGATATGATTGTAGGAGTGAAGGTGAGATCCATTACAAACCCAGAAGTTCAAACCAACAGTTTCATGGTAAAATGCTGATGGTTTCTTCATCCATTCAGATGAAAGCTGAATCACAACATGACTTCTTTACAAACTTCCTCAGATCATTTTAGGCCAAGAATAATGATTTGTTTCAAGAAAACTCCTTTCCCTATTTAAGAAGAAGAAGAATGCATCAAATGACAATAGCAGAGTAGAGCTAGGACTTTGCTGGCTGCTAGCAGATAGCTGTAAGTAGAGGAAAAGTCACCTTGAAGTGTAATGCAATTCCCAGACCATTCAGGGTCCAGAAGAAATCCATTTACAGCTAAAAACTATATGAATATCACATGCAAGAGAATGCCAGGACAGTAATGCAAGAAAGTGAGAAAGGAAAATGGACTTCTAAGAGAGGGGAAATGAGGAAATACAGCTAAGGGATCCTTTGGTTAGAAGAAAAAGTCATGAATGAAGCCTGATGTGAGGTTCTGTATTTTGAGATGTTCCACAGAATGAGAGGGAAGAGTCTGAAGCATTGCTTAAAACAAAAACAACGCCAAGAAAATATTTTCTTGCTTTTGGCACTTCATGATTTCAAATGGAAGCTGGATCTAATACAAGTATAGTAAATTTAGTCTTAAGAAAGGCACTCAGTGGAGAAAATTATAAATGTGGTATAAATGAGAACAGAAGCTTTTCTTCAGTAACTAGACATTTAGCTACACGATCTTGAGGATTCCTGCAATCCCAGATAAATTCTTGCATGGCCCAAATCTGAGCATCCTTCAAGCTTATTTAGACCCTTCTGAAAAGTGCTAAAGGACCACTGGGGCTGCCAGCGGTTTCAGGGACCTTCATCAGTGCTCTGTTTCAAACAAGCCTCACCTGGCACTCAGGAAACAGCAGAAAACAAGGGAACAACAGGGGAAAATTTATAGGAAATTGAGAGACCACTGCATTAGCTCCTGCGCTACTTCAAGGCTTACTCTGTCCTCATTGCAGAAGACTTTTGCATACATATAGAAGTAGATATAAAATCCAGACTTTAGCTGAGACCCGGATATGTGTAGCAATCTCCAGAATTGCAGTATGCAAAACACCCTCCATAGTCAAGGGAGAGCAGTGTTAGCAACACCTGTCTTATGGAGGGGTACCTCTTAAGAGAGCTCATCTCATAAGCCGCTTCTAAACCTGTGCGTAGGCAGCTGTGATTCTTCAGTACTCCTGATTCAAAAATCTCTGGTTCCTGGAAAAGCGATATGAGGTAGTCAAGCACCTTCAGCTAACAGGCTAGAGGAAGGCAATGCAAGGTGACTGGCTTTACTCACTCATACTCTCACTCTTACCTACCCACAAGCAGCAAGTTTTCTTTACCAGCATATTTTATGGCTTGAGTTCCATTTCCCATCTTCTCAGCACTTCATCTTCACCTTTGGCCCTCACTTTTCATTTGAATGAAACCACACATCTGGCATTCTGTAGCCATTAACTACATACCTTTCTTTTTAACCCTTGTTCTACTGTTTCCTTTGGAGCCACCACAAACAATACCCACCCTGATATAGTCTTAATGTAGCTCTACATATTTTTAACAGAAAAAAAATCTCTACACATTAAGTTCCAGAAGAATAACAATATTAGAGCTATGAATAATTGTAGCTGCAAAAAATTAGGAATTGGGATACACAAAAATCAGCAAATAAATTCTTACAGTAGTATTGTGATGTGATCATAAAAAGCATCAAACTGTTGGGGGCAGGGAATCTTAGGTGCTAAACACAACTGTCCCTCGAAACAATCCTGGACATGCAACAGAATGCAAAGAGAAAAGCATGAATAGTACCTACCAAGGCTGACCTCAGTCTTCCAAAGTGCTCTAACAAACATCAATTGGCCGAAACAAGAGAACCTAAATTTCTTTGGGGGGAGGAGGGAATCTGTTACATTCAAAGAATGCATTTCTGCACACAAATTAGTTTAGCAAAGCTACAGAAACAGCGTAGAGCATCTGCATCATAGAGTGTTTCCTTCAGCCTAGTTCATTGTTTTGGTAGAAGGTACTTGAAGTTAATTCTATGTGAGAAATTAATACATATCAACACTTAAATCACCAGCAGAACCAGGAGACAGAAAGGTATACAACATTGCCAACACCCTGTCCCAGTAAGGACACCTAACATGCAGATTAGTCACAACAGGCATGTTTTATTGATTATAGCTTCTCATATGACAGTCCCTCTGCTATTTATGTACAATTAGCATCACGTTTCAATCCTGGGCTGTTGCCATTTTGGACTTAATTTTACTTGTATCTGCTGCACATTAATGCATCTTCTAAGCTGTATTCCTTGGGGAGAGCTGTTTTCTCTTGGAGCTGATGGGATACATTTTCAAGGAGGGCATAAAAATGCTGACATTCATAATCTGTACTTTTAACCCACTGCCCTCAAAATGCACACAGCATTCGCTGCAGGCTCAAAATCACTTCAGGCAAGGACATAGACATGAACTTAGATTAAGGCTTTGTTCTGCTTTTCACCCACAAAATGAGCTGAAGTTAATGCTTCATAGTTAATTTGTACCTGCATTATGACCAGCTCAGAAGAAAAGGCAGGGTGGCTCTGCCAGAAACATGAGTAATCTCAATAGAAGATTATGTGGGTGGGTCAGGCAGCTCTCTTTTTAAAATGCAGGGACCAGGCCCCCAACTATTAAACCATTTTCTCAAAGGATGTCACATTACTCAGTGCCTGAAAACACTTGAGAGCTGAAGAACACCAGCTGTGTTGAAAAGAGAGAGGCTGTGAAGCCCCACATGTACATGTTTAGATTTCTTCAGAATTCGAAAAACAATGTTATATAGTGTCCCTTTTAATTAAATAAATAGAAAAATTCACATCAGTCCCATGTGACTGTATTTGGATTCAGCCCATCTCATAGTTTGCTAAGAGATAGCATACAATACAGTTAAACATCAAACTCAATAGATCTGTAGGTATGAAATACTGCAGTTCACAGAAAAGATTCAGCTGATGCTGACAGCAAAAAGGGGGACACAAACCTAAAGGAAATCCAGGCATTTCACAGACCCAGAGTAGTGCCATGCAGAGTGAACTAAGCTACTTTTAGATAGTCTCTTCCATATAAGCTTTATGTTTGTTTTAGCAATGCAGAACTTGTCCAATCTTGCTCTTTTTCCTTCACTGCTCTGCAGTCACTTTAGTGCTAAGTTTGAGGGCATTTAGAACATCATGGGAGACACTGTGACACAACAGGTCCAGGGAACAGCATATATATTGCAATATATTACGAGACGCTGGTTTGTTAACCGTATAGCATACAAATATTTTGTATTTCTGCATGAAGCACAAACATTACGAACCAACTTTGATTTTCAGGGTCTTTCACACCACTATGATGAAATCCCTAAAGAACCAAAGAAGCATAGGTAGGGAATAAGATAAAGCTGAAATGTGCACACATGGGAAGAAATCTGCATTGGTGAACCCAAATGAAATCACAAAGTTTTTAGTTAGTGAAACAGTAAAAGATAATAAAATAGTAAGGATTTGGTTTCCTTGGGGTGGGAGTTCAGTTTATAAGACTGGAAGCCTTCCAGTAGGATTTCTTCCCAGACCATTGGCTGACTATGGAGATCAATTCAAAACAATTTTTACAGTCTCCAGCTGAGACTGATGGTAGACTCCTTCTATCCCTCCCAAGTATGTCACAGAACATTCCTTATCAGTACCAGCATGTTAATCTTTTTATCTGTGGCCGCTTATTGGCCAGGAATGGATTTAAAATAAAATCTGAAGCCCAAACAGTGTTGTGAAGTGAACTGCAATAAGTTACTTTACTGCTAACATGACCTTCTGCAATCTTAAGGAAAGCTATACAGACAAACCCTTGCAAGTCATTACCACTCTGCTAGGTTCACACCAAACATGTACACAGAGAGTATCCAAGTTACTCTGAGAGCAGCCTGCACTTATATTGGCAACTGAAGCTCCATTGAAATACAGTCATGACAGAGATCACAAATCATCTCTGGCAGCACACAGAGAGTGTACTCAGATGTGGAAAAGTAACACTCACTTGCATGCTGCGTATTTCTTACCTTGTCTTGAAAGTATCTTGCACTGTTTAAGCTTTAAAAAAATAGATTTTGTCTTCAAATATTCTCAGTGCTAGCCCAAGGGACTCTAAAGAACAGAAAAAGTTCATCCTCTTGTTTACCTCTCCTAATGGAGCTACATATTCAGCTAAGCAGCATGTTTCAGTATCACTCTTAAGTGCTCTGCACTGCAAGTCAGACATATCTTTCTATAGGCAGTTAATACTACAGTAAATTTGAGGTGATGCTACCAAGGGCAGTGAGAACTGAGAACTAAGTTTTCAAATTGAACAATTATTTCTATCTAGGTCCCACAAAAGAGAAGGATAAAGAGGAATGAAATTCTTTTTGTATTTAGTTATGTGGTAGCTGGGCAAAGGTTGTCTTTCCACATGATATAACTGGCTGATCTGTTAGAGAACAGGGTTCCCTCGCAGAGCAAGGAAAATTCTAGAGGTTAAACAGCATCACCTGTGCCTGGAACATTTTTGACCTGTGGGTTTCTCAGAAAGCCCCTTCCCTGCATGTACTGAGACTTCACAATGAAGTGTTAAGAGTCTACTTCAGCCTTCATGGAAAATACTGATTAGATAGTTACCTAAGTAAATGGGGACAGAGATTCAGTTCAGAATATTTTTATCCCTGTTTCACTGATATGGAAATAGCACTCATGAAAAGCAGTGTCCATTCAAGTGGTCAGAAATGAGACTAAAGAGTATATTTCAGCCCTTTTTCCATTTAGTCACCCTGGTTGTCACCTATGGATGGATCTTATCACTATAGTATTTTACAGAGCAGTTCATGAGGAAGGCCTAAGGCTAAGAATCTCATGGGTAGTGCAGATCACAGATAGTATAGAGGTTTGGAGCTGGACTGATGTGCAGAAGTTCTCTTGCTCTCTTTGGGTAGCCATTTAAATTAGCCTGCCTAAAGCTGTCTTTCCATGTAAACAGTAGATTAGAAGCTCTGAAATAATGTTTGAAATGCTGCAGTTATTGCATAAGGTTGTCACTATTGAGTCAAGTAATCCTTTCCTAGAATCAGTGCTAACATGCTGCCCCTCACAAAGCACTGATGTCCAAAATAGAAGCAAGAGATAACCAAAACTTTTCAGTCAGTTGCAAAGCATTTGTGGAGTATATTCCCAAGGTTTGCTTATAAGGTTTAACTGCTATCAGCTCGTTCTGACCAGTACTGTAAATGACATCTGCAGTGATAATCTAGACTGCTGGTATTTTTTGATTTCTTTACTGCATCAGAGTATCAGAGTTCAGTCGTCAGTCAGTGATCTCACTGAAACTTCGAATTGTTCCAACTCTTATCTTTTCTGATAAGAATTTCTACAAAGATGCAGGTATTCAAAACCACCATAAAATATGTCTACAATATTGAGCATATCTAAGCAGAAGAGCCAAAACACTTTCAGCTTTATGATAGACTAGATTACTGATGGTTTAGGTTCCCCAAATCAGTGAGTTCCTGACCACTTTCTCATCTTATCATTGCCTTTGTAAATTACCAGAGATTCATGGTTAGGCGGGTGGTGGTGGTGTTAGGTTAAGCTCATGTATTTCATAAAAATCTGTATGGATCATTAAAAGATGTTGGAAGAGGAAAAGCCATATTTATCAGGAATTAATACACTTTGCAGTAAGGTCTTTCGTATTGACTATGGTAAAGGCTGCATTTCCTGAGCACTCTGAAAGTGTTCTGAACAAGCTAAGTAATAGAATAAGAGAAAGTATAGGTAAATGTAGCCCATCCTTACTGCTGAGTCATCCAAATAAAAAGTCAGTAATCAGCCTATGCTACCAGACCTTTCTCCTTTGGAAATTATCTTCCAGGTTAATTTTCTGCAGGACTTCAACTAAAGGCAAGATATAGATGCAGTGGGACATGTCTGGGATCTGTGCACCCCATACAGCAGTTCCACTATTAAGCCATGTGATACGGCTGTGGATATCTAATTCCTGCTAGATGAAAATAAGGAGGGAAGTAGAGTCTTGCAGCTGAGGAGGCAGAACAAAGCCCAGAGCTTGCTTCCACCAGACTTCATGATGCTAATTAAAAGCCATTTGCTATGTCTGACCCTGAGTTCCTCATCTCCTCAAAATGGGAACAATAAGGACAGTGTACCTAAATCATTTAAACTACATGCTTTTTGTGGTCAGAAAAATAACATCTTAGTATGTCTGTCACAGGGTAACCTGCTAGAATGAGATTTCACACTTAAGGCACGATTGAAATATAAGCAACAACAGTCAGTTTACCATAAGGAGAAATCCATCCTTCCTAAATAACCAGACTCAAAACATGCTGCACAATCCAGCTACAATTCTAATATGCATTTTACATGGTTTTCTTGCCATATTTTCTTTTCATTGTGGAGGTTCACACTAGTTAACAAAACTTCTTTGTATCTGTAGCACATTCATTGAGAATGCATTGGGGAATTATTACCTCATGCTGGTCAAACAATTCACCGATCTGTTTACAGAAGAACTGTGCTAAATAGCTGGACTGTTGTCATGACCCTTCACCCAGATCTTTTGATAGTGCTTACTAGAATGTCATGTAAAAATAAATTAAACAGCATTGAACAAGTTCCTACTAAAAGCAGTCAGTGCAAGTAGGAAGGTAAATCCCATATTATGTCTAGCAAATTAATTTCTTTGACAAACAGCTCTTTCTTGTGCATAGTGGAAGTTTTACATTAGCATTTACCACTGATTACCACTCCATATCCCTATGAAACACAAATAGCTCCCAGCAAATGCTATTGCATAACTAACTATGCATACTCTGATACTGTAAAGGGCTAAAGACTCTGAAATAAATTCTTCATGAAACCCCTACAGATCACTTTTCTCATACTGAGTCACACTTGCTAGCATTGTTTTGCAGAATTATCATGCTTAAGATTATAGAATCATGGAATGGTTTGGGTTGGAAGGGACCTTAAAGATCACCTAGTTCCACACCCCTGCCGTGGGCAGGGACAGACCCCACCAGACCAGGATACCCAAGGCCCCATCCAGCCTGGCCTTGAACACCCCCAGGGATGGGGCATCCACAACTTCCCTGGGCAACCTGTACTAGTGCCTCACCACTCGCATGGTGAACAAATTCTTCCTTAAGTCTAGCCTAAACCTGATTCCCTCTAGTTTATACCCACCGCTCACTGCAAGCCTTTATAAAGAGCCCCTCCCCACCACTCTCCTCAAAGCCTTCTCTTCAGGCTGAACAACCCCAGCTCTTTCAGCCTGTTGTCACATGGGAGGTGTTCCACCCTTCCCATGATAGTTTTCAGCGGACAAATAGCAGTAAAACAAAAATATTTGCAGAACTGACACTATATGTAATGGATTTAGATGATGGTGATGTTACTTTTAATAATGGCAATCTGCTGTATGTGATAGATAACTCCAAACTCTCCTTCTCCCCTCAAATGAAAACAGCCCTTTGCAACACCACTTTCCAGGACGCTCTGTCTTTCCAGGCTGAGGCTCTGCGGCAGGTATCACGTTTCCGAAGGAGTAGGGCAGTTCTCGCAGGAGCAGCGCTCTGCAGCCCAGCTGAGGGCTGTAAATTTCCACTGCCCGGGCTGCCTCTCATTGTGTGCTGCCTGACCTTTCCGCAGGGCAGCCCCTGTCTTTGTGCCGCCTTTACGGGCATTCCAGCAGGCCCTCGGCAAGGTTAAAGCCGGGGGATAAGGAGAAGGAAAGTTGATGAGACCAAAAGTAAGTGAAGGAATTTAAACAGGAGCTGCAATCCTGAACGAGTCCACTTGCTGCACAGTTCCTGCTGCAAAAAAGAGGCCGATTCAGTTCCCAGCAGAGTTTGTGTTGTAATAAAACTACAAAGGATCAAGGCTTTCGAGTAGTTAGTTTGTCATAAGCGCAGAGCATACTGAGAGCATGTGAAATTTAAGTTAAATCTCTTAGTTAATTGGCATCTAGTGGGACATGTCCCTGCCTATCACAAGGGAGTTGGAACAAGATGATCTTTAAGGTCCCTTCCAACCCAAACTATTTCTGATTCTATGATATATGAACCTGTAAGTGATTTGCAAATTAGGGCTCTAAATAGAGTCCCCTACGAGGGGGGAGGAATGTCTTAAATCAGTACAGCTTTTTTTTTTTTTTTGCTTTTAAATAATCCCAGGTTATTCTCTTTCTTTTTTATTTTTAGTAGACAACTTTAGAAGGAAAGCTGCACATACTCCTCCCTTTCTTGTCCTTCCTACAACCAAACCTGTTTTGATATGTGAAAAATCCATCTCTTACCCTCTAGCCACCCCAAGATGGCAGCCTGTGTCTGCTATTAGCCCCACTATAGACAGAGGGGCAGCCAGAAGAGAGGCAGAGCCATGAGGACAGGCTGCACACACTCTTCATATACCATGCAGCGCGCTTTGCTTTCAAGTCCTGATCAGGACAATCAGATGACTGCATCAAACAAATGCTCAGTCTTTTGTCATTCTTTACCTTCTAACACAATAAGCCTTCCTCAAAGGTCTGGATCCTGTGTTAACCTCCTTTTTGCTTCTAGATCAAGGTTAAAAATTGTATGAGCAGAGAGAAGCCTGACTCAGAGTTTGCTGGGCTTTAAAACCCAGCTGCCTGCTCCTTGTTGTCCTGGAGCAGGGAAAGAGGTGGTGGTGACATACCAGGTATGTGAAAGACCTGGCTGTATAAGCAGTAACAGAAGCCATATGAGATCAAAGGAGAAGCTTGGATCACTTTTTTGGACTGATACCAAAAACAGGATGGTACAGTCTGTGTGCAGTTTGGTGGGATAGGAAAGTTTGCATCCTAACGTGCACAGTATCAGGGAAGATCAAGACAAAGAGGAAGGTCTGATGCAAGATCTGGGGAGGTTGTCCCTAGCTTGCTAGGCCCTAGAGACTTAGCCTTTGCAAAGCTTTGTTTTAATGACAATACAGATCTAAAACATCATACTGCACTGTGTTATCATGTCACACACTCTGCCTCCACTGTGTTTTCATGTACAAAACATAATCCAAGGTGATTAAGTCACAGCAGTGAATATTTGACTCACAGGGAATAGCATCTAACACTCTACCATCCTTTCTCTGGTGAACAGTTCCTTTGAGAGAGGTAAATGACACCTGCCAAAGCTCAGACAGTTACATCCATGGTGGAAACACTGAGGCCAGAACAACTTTTCTAGTTATTGCTGATCAACAATAATTAATGGATTGTTTTTCCCAAAATAAATTATTCCTATGCAGTCCAGAGCTACTCTCCACCTTTGATTGTTCTCACCAATGCAAAACATAGGCATCTCCATCTGTTTGATTCCCTTTCTGAAAACAGGTCCAGTACTTGGTAACAGCGCTACACTGCATCACCACATGAATTGGAGCATAGGTTAAGTCTCATTTTTCCATTTTACTGATCTTCTAAGGCCTTATCATCTCAGGAAGTCTAGTACTCACAGCTGGTTCTGTTCCAAGGGTATATTTTTTCCACTGACAGTAATTTCTACAATTCATTCTCAGACTAATTCTTAGATTCTATGATTACTTCTTATACCAGTATTATCCCATCATCTCTTCTCCCAAAGGGCATTTATCTTGTCTTTTAATTTCATGACTGAACAAATGCAGAAGAACAGAATATATTTGTAATTTAGGAAGAAAACCAAAATTGATCAGTGAAAAAGAGCTCCAAATCTGAAATGATTTCACTGGAAACTAGGCAGGTAGTAAATCACAAGTCCTATTAAATTAAGGATACTTTCTTGCAACAGTAGATGCAACTTTACTATATAAGTATTGGTAAATTCACAGAATTAGACTGAGCTGCAAACCCTTTCAAAGCTCTCAAGCCAGCAACACCCTGCTATAAGTTTACTGTTACAAATGCTGCATTTCAATAATTGTGATGCAGCAGTATCTATGTTTGTATTAACAAATTTTGGATCTTCTATAGCTGTTTTCTACCAAATTTCAGGATGTTGCAGACAGAGAATGTTTAGTGTATTAAAGGTAAAAAATAATTTCAAAACTAAGAAGCAGTTTCCAACTTGGCCAGAGTAAAGGAGTGTTCTTTTCTTTCAACAATATCAAGTAGATCAGAGAGAGACTCCTGCCCAAAACTGCTGTCTATAATACTTCCCACTGTAGTGAATCTAACCCAAATTCATAGCCAAAATTTACATACTACAAAAAGCATAGAATATTTTTTTAAAAAGTCATTTAATAGGGGATAAGAAGGAAGCTAGGAGCAAGGAGCTGCTCCTGGTTTAGACAATGAATAAGTGAGCTGTGCCAGAGTCCTACTGGAAATATACATTTTCAGCCTTCCTATTGGTTGGAGCTGGGGACATGGAGCTGCAGCAGTCTTGCCTCTTTCAGGCTGTCAAATACAACTTGAAATATTTTCCTCTAAAAATAATAGCAAATAAAAACTCGTAGCAAAATCCAAACTTCGAAAAGAAAGAATATAAAGAAAAATTAAGAAGTTATACACAGGAACAAGAATGTTGGAACTTGACTGACTTCAAAAAAGTTACATGGACAATGATAAACCCCCCAATTAAAATTCATGTTAACTGTGCACTTACTGCAGTTCATTTTACCAGGCATATCAATCAGTCACGAAGAAGCAAAGATGAACGTTCTGGGTGTTTACCTACAAAAAGAAAAAAAAAACCAGAGAGAATATTTTAATACCTTTCTATGTTATTACATTTCATTACATTTCTTCATACTTAGATAAAATCCTGCCCTTTGGAAATCCTTACTGGTTTTGCTTAAATTTATTTTTACACTTTAAAGTGCAATCTAGCATGAACTAATTTACTGTATTAATTTTTGCACCTGTGTTTGGAGCAGGTATCATATGTATATGTTTTAGCATATACAAATACATTTCAACAATTCCAAATTATCTAGAATGAGATTTGAGTATTCTGCCCTCCCCAGCTTTTCAAATTACATGCAGTGAGATAACCAACTATAATATGTACCAAATCCAGCTCAAAAATATATAATTAGCTGTTTATATAGTATTTTTAATCAACAAATCTAAAATTCCATTGCAAATGAGGTAAATACCTATCTTATGGACAGGGTAAACTGAAGTAAGGTGCAGGGAAATGTATTAGTTGAAGCAGACCCAGAGCCTCCCCATTTCTAGGCCAGGTATCTGTCCTGTAGGCTACACTTCACTTGAAAATGAGTCCTTGATGATGTAAGAAAGTGAAGTATCTGGACCCCTGAATGTGATACGGAAACATACAATCCTCTTCTAATGTGTAAAGCCTTTTTGTTTGTTTGTTTTTCTAATACTTTTTTTTGGATTTACCTCTTTTGTATAGAACAACATAGAGGGGCATTGGAGCATTTGTGGATCCGCTGTTTATGCCACTGAGAGATAAGTAAAAAGCAACAGTGAAAGAGATGAAGCTCATTGCAGAATAATATTTATAATCAAAATGTACACAAAGTAAATTATATACAAGTGATAACACTCATGATACTGAAACAACTAAGAACTGAATGTGAAATCTAAGCTTTATGAAAACCACAGAAAAGACAACAGCCTATTATTGGGCTGCAGGATACAAAGACATTTCATCTAAAAGGCCTTCTGTAAGACTGCACTGTGCTATACTAAAGTTCCCCCTATGCTAGCAGCATTATTGCTCCAGGCTTAACAACAACAACAAAAAAAAGGAAAATCCATAAGGAAGAAGGAGAGCAGAGGGTTCATACTCTATCATAAGGAAAAGTGATAACGGAATATATTGTAATTATGAATGATTATAGAAAAGTATGACTCCCTCTAACAAGTCTCGGCAAACTGTGTTCATGTTCACAGCACAGCCAACATCATCAGCTTGGATCTTTAAATTCTGTCCAAACCTGACTGATCTACTGAGAGAAACATTTTCAGGCTCTACCAAAATTAGAACAAGGAAGTTGAAAGGCATGGTTGGGAAGACAGGGGTGGGAAAAGGGCTAATGTACTAGTTTGCCCTTGTTTAATGTTAGTTAGCACTTAATACAGAGAAGACATCATAATTAAAAATGTGTTCCTTATTTATGGAGACTTTTCTTCTTTTACTGCACTGTACACTTCAACTACTGTTACAGTTCTGCTGCTGAAATGCAGATCCTATCTGGACCAGTAGATGGCACAAACAATTTATTTCACTATATTCATCACAATATTTATTGTAATGTCACAGAATCAGATTCACCCATTATTTTCAAACAAGTGCTATCATACATCCCTCTAACCTAAGAAGTCAATCCTGAAACATTATAATCTTTAAATGAATTAACAGCTAGTCCTAAATCCACTTAAAAATAATATACATAGCACTCAACAAAATTCTATTATACATATATCAAGAGCAAACAATCATGCAGTAAAGTAAGTAAGCAAATAGGTTCTAGGATTTAAGATTGTTACATGTTGGTAACAACCATTAATAATCTCAAATACGAAGTGTTCAACACTCTGAAAATCAATTTAATGTGTAAAGACCCTACAGGGATAGGCGTGCAAGAGATAAACGAGCTGGTGAAAACTTAACTTCACCTGGCAAATGTGTAATGAAAAACTGACTATAGATTTCCAACAAAGACAAATGCCAGGAAACAACCACTGCAGTTGCTAAGATATCTTTTCTGTAGAAAATTAAAAAACTTCGGAAGTGTAAAAGTAAAACAATGCAGATTAAACTCAGAGTGAGGGAAAAAGAAACTATTTACTTTAGGGCTATGTAATGTTTTAAAAGAAACAGCAAATAATCAAACCTTTAAAATAACCCTAAAAAAATCTGACAAAGGAAAAACCAAGAAGTCTAAATATTTGCTTAAAGCATAAACCCCTAATAGCTTATAATCAGTCATACAAAGGTATCTATGAAATATACATCATTTTGGTGTTCAAGTCAAATGGGTTTATCACCCAGTGTACAAGATAATTAGTTGGTTTTAAATGGAAAAAAAAAAGCCTAAATATTTGCAACCGAAGCAGTTAATCTGCAGGCATACTTCAGTATAAACCATTCATGACGGAGGCAGTCATGAGTTATCAGGCTCTACAGAGGATCTCTCTAAACAAAAAGAAAAATATACATTAGAAGATAGATTGTTTTTATTATTTCCAAAAGAATACACACTCCTGAAACATACCAGTTGTTTGCTTTGCTATTACAAACATGCTGGAAAACCTTAGTTCTTGGAAAGAAAAGAGAACAAAAGGAAGTGAATTACAGTGAAATACAGGCTGGAGTATCTCTTATGTTCTGTAAAGCTTCATGCTTGCTCTTGTACAATTTTGACAGAATTCTTGGAACACTACTGAAAGAAGAATCAAGCTACCCAATTCCATTTTCTAAGTTGCAAAGATAACCTATAGCTACATAATTATAGGATTTAATGATACTTAATTGCAGATTTTCAAAGAAATATTATGACATCATGTCACTACAGGGCAAACCACTTACCTTTATAGCTGTTATTCACTGCAGAAGCATGTATTAAGGGCTATGCAATCAGAGGGTAAATTATGCTTATATCTGTTTGTCAAATTACAGCTTAATAACATGAGAAAAAATTGTAAATAATGTAAAGATTCATGGTTTAATTATTTTCATATGAAGTAATTTATTAAATAATCATTCAAGAGAAAGAAGCAGATGGGTCTAATGGGCTGGAACATAGAAGAAAGAATGTTTTTCTGCACTGAGCCAAGAACTTCTGAATTTAAACGTTCATAGTAAGGGCGTCTTGATTTTTCCTCTAATCCAGTAAAGTGCAGGTGGACAAAGCCCCAGGCAGTGCTTGGCCATCCCACCTCTCATCAGAGCTTGTGACAGTGCAGCAGTTTAAGTGGCTGATCTGAATGGAAAACTTTGCTTTTGACAGATTCGTTTTCTGCTGAACCAATCCGCTTTGTGCCATGCATGCTAGATCCAATGCAAGGAGAGAATAGGGAATATGCAGCCAGGATTGGAAGAAATGCTTTTCCACACCAAACCCTAGCTATACCAGATTAGACATAAAGCGCAGTCACTAACTGATTAAAAAGTGGTACAATTTAGTCTGGAACTAGAAAAAAAGTGTTTTGATGGAAATACTTAAATTTTGCAGCTAAACCCAGAAATAACAGATAGTTGCTGACTGCAGCAAAGAAACCACATTAGCAAACTAAGTGAAATTTAGTGCTATGTCTCTCGAGTAATATTACGACACCACTATTTTGCAGCATAAATACCTTAGTTTTATTGTAGGGATGGACATCTGGGCTGTTTGCCTTAATTCCTGAACAATTCCAGCATCCACAAAGCATTTCCAAGTTGAAGTGGAAAGCAGTCACATGTCAACAATCGCAACAGAAATTTTCCCACTTCTCACCCCCGACCATCAGGCCAAGTTTTTAAATTCACCAGTCTCAGCTTACCAGACAGTAGGTATCTGACCCTCACAAGCACAACTATTTCTGTTGCTTTAGCCTGAACATATAATGAGGTATCTATGCCTGCTACAGGAAGACATACTATATTCAGCATAGCAAAATTTTAATAATACCTTTGATCTAGCAGACTGAACTGGAATAAAGTGCTGCTTAGCATCATGAGACTGACCCAATCCTAGGTACACTAAAAATAGATTTATTGCCCTGTGAAGCCATGGTTCATTCAAATCCCCCTCTCGCGGCAGGCCGCAGGCAAGCACATGTTGCTTTACAATGTCTTTCAAAGGTCATGTACCTTCAAATTGATTGATCAGAATACCTCACATCAAGTAATGGTCCTCAGTGGAGATATTCCAGAGGATTTGTTATACCTACTGACATAGCTTTGAGAGCCTGTTGCCCTTGCTCTTACTCACCTGATGCATGAAAATACTCCATGCCCTCTCATTTTTTTTCTGCCTCCCTCTGGAAGC
Source organism: Piaya cayana (assembly GCA_013389865.1). Taxonomy (NCBI): domain Eukaryota; kingdom Metazoa; phylum Chordata; class Aves; order Cuculiformes; family Coccyzidae; genus Piaya; species Piaya cayana. The sequence continues at coordinate 158,128 of WAAB01025145.1, forward strand.
AGAGCTTGATGCTTTGCTGCTGTCAAAGCCTAGAAAATCTGTGGTGGTGGCAAATACCACAGATGTGTCCTTCTAACACAAAGCTTTTTTACCTCCCCACCATCTCACTGCATGTCATCTTAAACCAGAGGAAGCACAGGCTAATCGAAATGTAACTGCTCCTCCTCTGAAGATCCAGATTGCTAAAGAAGGCAATGAAGGCAGCCTTTACAATTCTGATCATCCCAAAGGGCTGAGGAAGGAATCAGACATATCAGAAAGTAAACAGGAGGTTGAGGAAAATGTCCATCTCCAGGACATGTGAATTCACTCCTGACTGCAGCCGTTCCAACTGAAGAGGCTATGCTGTCTCTTCACTCAACTCACACAACTTCCCTGTAACACGTCTGCTAAAATGAGTGGTACTGGCATATACCTGCTACTAGAGTTGTCTAGAGTAACCTACCTTATTTTGGTTAAATGTATTAGAGAATGATTATAGGAAAAGTTTAGCTAGCAGTTCTGTAAAAAAAAAAAAAAAAGAGGAGTAACAAGGATTAGCAATGTCTTTAGCTGATATGTAACAGTACTGATAATCTTTCACATTATAAACAGTCAACAGTCACTGTACTTGCCCTCAAAATAAGAGAAATTTGTTTCCAGAGCAAGTAAGTTCTCTAAAGAAGCAGAATTGTTACCTAGTTTTGAGATTTTCCTTCTAACAAGGCATCTTGTCAGTGGTGATTTCCTGATGTTGACAGAAAGCAGAGCACAAACAGAAAAAGACAAACTAGGCACTTCAGGAGTCAAGTAGAAGGAAAGATGTAGCAGAGGACATTTCTCTGATGATTGCACCAAGAGAATACATATCTCATGAAGAATGCCATGTAAACACAGAAACAGATTGAAGCACAGATGACTTGTCACAGCTACTGAGAGAAATTCTGACCCAGCTAGTGGAAAACTGTCTTTCAGCTCTGGTAGTATCAGTCTCAGTTCGGGTGTGGCAGTAGATCTTGTTCTGTTAGGACCAGATTATTTCTGATCTCCTTCCAGCTTCTGGGACAAGAAGATTCAGTGCATTTCTCCTCAAGTTAAATACTTAGGATCTAGTAAATGCCTTTGCTAAGCCTGCACTGTGATTGTAAGCCCAAACTTACAGGGAAAGCTTGGAATTTCATGGGACAGGATCCTAGACAGAGTCCTGAACTATAAAACATCAATACGCTTAATATCAGTGCACAAACTTTAAACGTCTACTTCAAAGAGCAAATTGCAACTTTACATCAGTAGTAACCTAAGGATAGACTTGTAGTAGGTGACTCTCCACGGGCCAGAAATTGTTGGGTTGGGGTTTTTGAGCACACAAGGAGGGAAATGGGAAAAGATTTGTTCGAAGTCCACATCTCATGGTCTGTGAAGGAGGAAAGTGCTGGATCAGAAACAGGCCCAAAAGACTGTCTCAGCAGGAGATAGGAGGAGGATGAACAAGTGAAATTGCTCTTTGACAATGAGTATTGCTGAGATGGAAAGCACAAAGCACTGGCTGACAAAAAGAATAATGATGATTAGAGTCACATGTGTTTTAGATGCAAGATGATGGAACTGACTGATTTATCCCAGCTGAACAGTAAAATACCCTTGTTATTGGCTGTTTCTTTATAAACCTGGCTGCACAGCCCCTGCCCCCCAGGCAACAGAAATTCTGTACGCTAACATTTGGTGGAAAGTTTTCTTCCAGTAAAAGTGATGTTACTACTTTCCTCTCAAAACATCAGCAAAAATCTCTATATTAACAAAGGAAAAATATATTGCATTACAAAGATAAGTTAGTTTAAAGAAAAAGCTATTCTAGATGACTGAACAGTTATGCGTCCAAGAAGACTTTAGAGATTCCTCCTCCCAACACCAACAGAAATAGGAGGCGCATTGAATTTGCAGATTGGTCAGCAGCAAGTTCGAAGAATTTTCCAAGGTCCTTGTTTTATTTTCTGAAGAGACAAAAGCATTAATTGTAGCTGAAATTATGTTGCCTGTGTTGGGGACTACTAGTGAAAGAGCAATTACAAACTACAGAATTTTTCTCTAGTCAAGGAAGGGAAACAAATGCTATGTTTAAATATTTTAGCAACTCTTGGCACAGAGACAATTTATGGTCTCCGTACAATGAACATAAATACAAAATGAAATAAATTGATAAATGCTGGCTATGATCTCCAGAGGAAAAAAACAATCAAAGAAACAAACAAAAGCCCCACAACCACAGGATAAAAGCTGCTCCTTTGAAGCCCTGTCAGCTTCCCTGAAACAAGCTAATTTGGAATGTCTTCCAAGGCTACCATCTCACCTGGTGTGACAGGGGTCTTCTAGCTGACTTCAGCTTTAGGTCAAAAGTATTTCCTCTGCAAACATGGGCAAGTTGAAGTTGACAGACTTCTCAGCTCTCACTTTGTGTGAACGATGTAAGATTTCTACCTTGTTTTCTGACCTGGTAATGTTTTTTGGGAATAGCATCTCTTTTTGGCTGTGCGTGGGTGCACAGTGCCTTCAACTACCAAGTTCTAAAAATGGTGGTACCTTCAATCATAGTAAAAACTATAAATAAAAATATAGCTCAGACGTAGAAGCACTCAGGTTTTTTTTCCTCTTGTGAGTAGCTATTGCAAAGCAACTATTAACCTCGATTAATAGGAAGGGTAAACTTTGTACAAGCAATATGCTGCTCAGGTGTTCTTAATAAGAACAGCACTTGGCGCTGCTTAATCTGTCTGTAACAGGGGGCTCTGCTGGGGTGATAATTAAAGTAGCTAAAGCTTAATCCAAGAAGAAAGTAGTCCTGTCCCCCTGCCTTTACAGAAAACAATTCCTCAAATAAAAGCTACCTAGAAAAGTTGAAAGAGTCTGTTTGGACCCTGAGTGCATCAACAGGCCTTAATTGCCCTAAACAGCCTCATCTGAGACCGCCATCTATACATTTAAGCTTAGGCTGAAGCCCCTACTCCTTTTTCTGAGCTATGGGTAAATCTGTACTCCACCCTGTCCTCTGTTTTGCCTGACACAAGCGAACTTCCAGGGTTCCTGAACCCCAACCTGCCTTACCACCATGCATTTGTTTAATTTCTGATGATCACTGGGCTGCACCTAGAATCTAGTAGTGTCACCAACCTCATCCAGCTGCCAAAAAGCTAATTGTCTGTGAGACTTAACTATTACATCACTGTCTAAGGTAAGGTCTTTTCCATTGCTCTCACTGTTCCTTCCTCTTATTAAAGCAGGAAAAATTCAGAGTTCCAATTTACCCTCTACCTACAAGACTGGAGGAACTGACAAAAAAGATCAGTTTTGCTGCAGATAAAAATAGGGGAAAATTACTATATCCTGTAAAGAACTGTCCCCTTTAGAGTTTCTCCTATATTAAGATTTGCATTTTCCAGTAATGAAGTTTCCCTCATGTCCCTTGAGATACAGTTATATTCTACACAAACTATTTCCTATTGGCTTTCTCGCTGCTACTGCAGCAGTAGTAACCTCTTGTGGACTGTGCAAAATTGTCACTTGATACATGCTATTTGTATCAATTATACAGTTATCACACAAACCAGCAATAGTTACCTGTACAGTTTAATCTTTACAGTCCAGGCTGCTAATAATTTTTATTTACCAATGTTTTTTTAAATAATAGTGTTGCCCAAAGTAGAATACATCAGACAATGTTTCATAGAAAAAAATTACTTCTCTTGAAGTCAAAGTATTTGAATTTTGACTTCTAAATTTTACTTTTTTTATTAAAAAAACCCCCAACCTAAAAGCTTCCCCATGCATCCAAAACTACTTTATTCATATTTGTGTGTAGTTTGGCTTTTTAGTTGTATACTTCTGAGATGAGTTATATGGCATTATAATTCAGACGTACAGTTAGTTCGGCATGAAGAATGGGGGGCAAACTTCCCTACCTGACTTGGGAACATCCTTATCTAACCCAAACAGGCAGGGACAGCAGAAGATCTGAATAAGTCTCTGGGAAAAGTAAGAGTCAGAGTAAGATAAAAAGCTTTCCAACCCAGAGACACTTTGTCGTCTTATTTCCCCCTTAATTTTTTGTATTCCCAAGTTATGTTTTTATATACAGTTTAAGTCATTATAAACCTGTACTGCAGATGGGAGACAAAGTTCTTTCACCTTCTTTTCCCACTTAATCCTAGCCATATACCCACCCCTACTGGAAAAAATATTTTCTACAGCCATGGTGATCTATATCCAGGTCAAAACTAATCACTTTATCAGGTTAGCTGGCTGAAAGTGTATGTGAAACTATGGCCTCATTAATCAGCGAATTTTATATAATTACCAGAAGTCACAAGGGATGACCCTGCTACTGTAACATTTCACAGCTTCTGTTCGCAGACTTTATGGCTTGTGTTCTCTCTTTTGTTAAGCTTATGACCCAAATACTGTCACATATGAACAAATTTTTATCACCCTTAAGACCCAGTTTGTACCTGCAACGGTCCCTGGCTAATAAATCACTGCTGTACCGCAAAGTGAAAAGTTCTTAATAGAAATTTCTCACCTAATTCTGCAGACTTTGCCTTACATGCACCTTATTCCACATGGTGTCAGGAAGCAGATAAAGATGTAGTGTCAGGCTGTGAAGATTCAAAGAAATCCTTCCTCCAGGTCCCTCTGGTAAAGCTGTTCCCTGATCCCCACTACCTGCAACACAGCATCAGTCTAGGAGACGTCATTGTTTCCCATTTTGAAAATCTGTTCCATTAAGGATTTCAGAAAGCGGCACTATTTTGTTCCAGCTAATCTAGATAGCTGTGTTTATGTTTCTATGACAAACTATCATATACGACAAGCATAACTATTGGAGAGAAGAAAAGCTTTGCTTCTGGACTACTTGTGAAATAACGCAGAGCTTTTACAAGCTCTTATCTCTAACCCAGCAGCGGCACTAACAATAGCACATTTTCTCCTAGAACAATTTACTGTATCCTTTTTTTTTTTCCCAAGAAAGCAACTGAACTATTCAGAAAGGTTATAGATTATAAACTTAAGATAGATGAAACATTTTAGTCTTTCCATTATTTCCATGAGAAAATGTCCGTGATTTCCCTTGAGTTCCCCTTTTGTGTGCAGTCTAGACTATCATAATAGATTTGACAATTATTTTTATTACATAACTTCGAAAAAACAGACTCTCATAGAATTTGGTTGTTAGAAAAATTCTGCTCTGAATAAGACAGGACAATGTGTGGCTTTTTAAAAAAAATATCATGCATTCTTCTATTGTTGGTTTGCTTTCAAATTTGTTCTCTCAGTCTAGAAAAGCTAAAGCCATTAAATATACTTTAGATTGTGCCAAACAGCAATATCTATAGGAAGGTTTCCTTTTCCTATGCTTCCTCCTGTGCATAGGGAAGTAGCGGAACTCCTCATGCAAGTAAAAACAGAATTTGGCCTTAAATCACTACTCCAAATGACAGTAAAGTGATCACTCCAAGCCAACACTAAATAAAATTTGTAGTCACCAAGTCACCAAACCATCTGATTAAAAAGAGCTGCGTCAAAGCTGTACATTCTGCCCACAGTTAAACATACTGAATTTACAAATACATTTTTCATTCTTTCTTGTTATTTACTGCTACAGGCAGGATAACTTTCGTACTGTTCTGAGGAATTAGGTGTAATAAATATTTCTAAAGAAATCTCGTTGTATTATATTCCGAGTCTTAATGCTGCACTTTATGTACTGAGGGAACATCCCTCACTGCGCCTCTGAACTAGATGGGAGACACAAGCAGGCTTACAGGACGCACTGTATTTTTGTATTAAGAAGAAGGATGCTTTAGATGTAGTTTCTGGTAAGTAACTTTATTTGAAACTATTTTTAGCGCTATGTTGACCTCCTCCACAATTCAACCTTCTGGACTATTTCTCTGTATTGTTTTACAGTTGGAAAGGATAAAACAACTTGTTAATGCCAAGTGCTAAATAGCACACAGATACCTGCTAATGGATTATTGATTATACTTGAGTGATCTATTGAACATCACATGCAGAATGGTTTTCTCCCCTTTAGGTTTAAGATTAATGCATTAAAAATATGAATATTACATGCTAATTTTTTTTCATAAGGGAAAGCATTACAATTGGGTGTACATCTCAGATGCATGGGAAGTGACAGTACTATTTTGAGTCACAGATTTTATGGAATATTTTATCTAAGTCACGAGTAGACGAGGTCCTGAGAGACATGGTTTAGTGTTTGGTGGGAATGGTTGGACTCGATGATCCAATGGGTCTCTTCCAACTCGGTGTTTCTGTGATTCTGATTCTGTGATTCAAACTCATAGAATCTCTACCAAAAAGGTCAGTATAACGATTCTTCGTTATTCTGCCATAACCACAAGCTTGTTCAGCTGAATCGCTTCACATAAAATAATTTTCCATCTCCCTGTAATCTTAAAGCTAGCAATTTTAAACAATGCAAGAGTGAAAGACTTAGCTGATGAAAAGTATAATTTTATTTCATGTACGTTGTCTTAGAAATCTTTCTGGTTTGTAGGTTGTATGCTGACATGCAGTTTAAAACTACAATTCAGAACACAAAATCTTTTTCCACTTACAATCTAGGGCATATTAGATTTGGGTTTAAGTCTAATTGCTGTTAGGTGACACTTAGCTGTATTTCCTGTATTTCTTTCCTACAGGTGGAGTCATAAATGCCGGTAGTATAGGCTTCCTTTATAAAAAGCCACTTCTCTGAAATAACTTGGGAAACAGGTTGGTCATCTTCATATAAAATCCTGGGAGGGGAAAACAGAATCAAACTAGAGACCCTATGAATATGCATATTTTCACCCAAGTTCATAATGAGATCAAAAGGGTTAAAGGCACACCAGACTTTCTTCTGCGCACTGTCACACTGCTTCAATCTAGGCTTTCGTTTTGATTCAGCAGTTCACTGGCACATTTACAGGGGAACACATGCTTCTAATTACCAGTTTTCTCTGTGCAGGCAGCTCTGAAGACCTTAATTTCCCAAATTTTTGGAATTTAATTCTCCAGTAAGACAACACATCCAGACATCTTTCCTGCAGTCTCACAAAGAGATATGAAACAATAAAAGGCCCATCCATCAACATGTACAAGTTGGCCATCTATACCTGCTAGCACCTCCTTTGCATCTTTCACATTTTGGGAAGTAGTTATTTTGACTAAATGCTCTCTTACAGGGAGAGGAGAAGTTAACTTTTGGCATTGAAGGTGTCACTGACATCCCCCCTGGAAGTATGGTGACCTGTGTCACAAAGGAATGCATAACAACTTCTTTTACAGTACTGTTACCATACACAGCACAAGGTACACACAGCATCTCCTTCTCTTCAATTCATTCTTTGAAGGACTTGAACTCTCCTGGCCCACAGATCAAGGTAAACCAATGGCAAGCTTTTGCTTTTCAAAGTTTCTTAAAGTTTGTATATTCTCCTTCTTGCAGACACATACCTAATCATTAGACATCACCAACCATAACAGAGGAATTCAGTCTAACGCGTAGCTGTGCGCTGACTGGAGCATTGACACCTTCTAATCTACTGTTCATTTGGAGCAGGAAATTTCAAACACTTAGATTCACAATCCCACATTTTGCTTTGGGGTGGGATGATGTTGCTCTATTTCCTTTTTTAGGCTGGGATGACTTTTTTTTTTTGCTTTATCCAGCCAACAAAATAAACTGCTTACTGGCACCTAGACACACAGAAACAGAGCTTGCAGGGATGCTCCCTTAAGCTAATGGTGCCCAGAGGATTCTCAAAAGGCAAAAAGTAATCTAAGGATAGAAATAATCCTTTTTTTCCCCCCCCCGGTCCTAATTTTCCCTTCACAGTGAAAAAAGCCAGCCACAAAGAAGAATGATCAAAGACTAAGTTTAGTCACAGGTATAAATGAAAAATAGCAGCATTTTAAGAACATGGCCTGCCAAAGGCTGAATGTTAAGTTATAGTTATGGTGGACTGAAAGAGACAACTGAAAAGACAGTAAAGCTTATAACAGAGAAATACAGTTCTAAATCAAGGAGTTCACTGTGAAAACAAACACAAAAAAAATTGAGATCCTTAATGAATTGCATCAAGATTGCTTTTACATTCATCTTTTACAGCAGGTATACTCAGGAATCTACAAGCTCATCTTCAAAAAACTTTGAAGAACATTAAAGCCTTCACTTCGTCACAGTGTATTATTTGCCTAAAACTGGAAGCTGCCGTTCCCTATACATTACTTCCTAACACTACCTCTCCAAGAAAAGCTTAGTGATTTGGCTTCTACTCCTTTCCATCTTACACCTCTTTCTCCTTCCAACATACCAAAAAAAAAAAAAGTTTATTGATTTCCAAAATTAGCAAGATAAATAAACGTGTTTGGGAGTTATAGCCCAGTGTTCATCACTTCAAGGACACATATTCATTTCACAGGCTATTCAGTGCAGGCCTGGGAAAGTGTCCTGACATAGGGATAGCCAAGTGCATGTATGACAGTATAGAAGGTAAGGACAATGCATTAAAAACATATAAACTGCCTAGGGGTAGTGCAGACTGTAGGCTTCAGTGCTCTAACTGTATTGAGATGAATCAAAGTTATATAGCAGTCTCAGTTGGAGGTTTAACCTGCATTTTATCCTGATGCTGGTATGTTTATAAATTTGGCAGCAACAAAACCTATCAGTTATCACTAAAATGACATTTACCACAATCTCATTAATATCTTTGCATTCTTATTCTGTGATCCACAATCCCAACTACAGAAGGATGCAAGAGACTGTTGTTCCAGGAGGGGTGTTAACTGTTATCTGTGGATATTAAGTGTTTTTTCAGATATGCCTTCCTCTCTGTGGGCAGCTTAAGTCAGATAAATGACTGAAAGACATTCATTGTAAAAGTGAAGCAGCAGAGATAACTGGAAAAAAGATTACCCTGGACAGATGAAAATCAGCATTATGCAGCCATTAAGCACTGAAAAAAATAGTGTTAAGCACTGTAAAGTTTCCAAGCAAAGTTATCATATACCCATTGAAATCATAGAGATGACAGAGCTTCACCAGCCTCCTAAATACCAAAAATTTACTGAAGACACAACAATCATCTTGGGTATGTCCATCCCCAAGTTGCAATCTGAAGTTATTTTGCTTTTCAAAAAGAAAATATTATTGTCTCAAAACTTAAAAATACTGCATGAGCAGGCAATACCCCAAATCAATACATTTTACCAGTTTTGTTTTAAATAGAAAGTGGACTTAGGTAATAGACAAGTGCCTAGAAACAATTGCTAGATTTAATATCATGAAAAGTTTATTGGGTAGAATCAGATGCCCGTGCCAATGGCATTTAGAGCACTGAACACCATGAACTACTCTATCCCAGATTCCCAAATCACCTTTACAGTTCAATTCATATTTTAGAACACAAACCCTACTAACTGACTTTTGGTAATCCTTAAATTGCTTTAAAAGTTGCAAAAGGTTAAGCCAAAAAACAAGGGTAAGAAATATTATCTAAAGCACATAAAACAGCTGCCCCCAACCTTTTAGAACTAGTGAATGTTACAAAGCTTACCAGATCTAGTTTAGTAGACGGGTGACCACTTCAGGTTCACCTCCTTGCAGGATTTTTTAACATGGCTTTATATTAGTCACTGTGTTTTCAGAACAGCTCTGCTCTTGGACATACACCTCAGGCTTAACACCAGTTTTCTAACATGGTTCCACAGCTGCAGATATAACAGAACCATTCATAGAGTTTAACCTGTTAAAATTTGGGTACAGTTCATTATAGTTTAGTTGTTCTTGAAGAACTTAATTCATATAGATTTACAAAGATTACATCTCAAGAAGATTGCCAATGGAGAATTTTCTCCCAGTAATATACAATGTATTTTCCTTGCGTTTTGTTTGGTTCTTTCCTAGAATCTATTTTTCATGGATTTGTACATACTGTGAAAAGTTATATTACAGTATTAAATTTCTTGACTACTCCTTAATTAAAGTTAATTATCTTTACATATTCATCAATACCATTTACAGTTTTTACAGTTTTAGGAAGTTTGTTGATGAATGTCCTCACCTTTTTTTTCCTCAGCTGTTATGCATATTTCATACCTTTATTCTCTCTTCCTAGGTGTTAGTTACTGATCATCTCCAAAATTGTGCCCATTTGTGTACAGTAATGATATACCCAAGCTTAGCTACAATATTCTATGAATGGTCTAAAACTACTTTAAGGCAGCCACTATCTGCTGCCATTCAAAGTGATGCCCACAGATGCTCCCTAATTATATTGTCCTTTTCTTTGCCCTGTCACAAAGCAAAGGCATATTTAATTTGCCCTCCACTTTCTCCTTCAGCTATTGCTATTTTCCAGGTTTCCCCTTGTATTGAACTTCTATCTCTTTTCCAAGGACACATCAGTCTATACTTTTCCTCTCCACTCAGTTATATTCAATTTCCTGTTTCCAAGATTTTTATATTATGTTGTATAATTTCTTCTTATTCAGTTTTTGTAACAGCTGACTTAAAAGATAATCTGCAAAGGCTGTTAATATTCACCTCTCTGAAATCATTGAACTGAGACAATCATTAAGACAGAACAGCTGCTTTCTTCTATACAGGAATAAATTAAGATAAATGCAAAATAAGTTGGGCCAAACTTAGGCAGTAAAGATACAGTCAAGCAAAAGCCATTGAAAAATAAAATACCTATATTAGAAGCTCTCCCAAAAGAAAAACCAGAAAACAATTAAGAACAGCAGATACTCAGTAAGACTGACACTTTGGCCGGATTAGTTCTGTCATGTCTAGAATGACATGAAGTAAGTGTGTTAGGTCAGAACAATTTCTCTGCATTCCTTTCATTGACCAAACATACTTACTGATCCTATTACATTAATAATCATAGAACTAAGTTGGACAGCTGCATGAAAAGTGGGAGCTACAAGGCATCTCTTTGCTTTCAGGAGGGAGCTTTTGCCATGGACATGCATGGTAAAGTAAAATTTTTGCAGTCATTATAAACCCCTCACAAATGAATAGTTTGAGGAAAGAACCTTTACTGAACAATGAGGTAGAGGCTGAAGCAGTTTACAATGACGCTCATGACACTAACAGATTATCTTAGTTGTGTATTACACAGACATTGTTGGCAATTTACAGCTGGCAATTCCCTCTTGAATTCCTCAATCCTTTCATGTCAGCCTCACTCAACACATGCCTTCCCTTTTCCTTTGCCTTATTCCCCTTAGCTGTATTTTTATCCCTACCCTGGTCTTTCTGTATACTAATCCTACTTCACACAGTGAAGAAACTGACACCAACATAATCTATTCCTTTTACTTGTATGACTGCTCTGCTTTCAGAACATCAGTTTTCCTAGGTACACATTGCTTAGAGCTAGTGCACCACCCAAGAAAATAGCCCTGCTTCTGAAAAGCCTCAGGAGACCAAGTTAACTGTAGCTAAAGATTTTCTGCTAAACTGAAGAAAATTTATGGGAAGTGCATTCAAAAAAACTCCAAAATGCTTTCAACAGTAAAACAAAAATTGCATAGAAGATAAAAGGAAGAGTGCTATGTAGCTCTCTAGCTTCAAGGAGAAAGTTGGTAAGTCTAACTACTTGCCCATCCACAACATCTTTATTTTGTGACAATCTCAGACAACAGCAGCACAACCCATTACACATGAACAGTACGTGCAGGGATTAGACAAGCACTCAAAATTACATTAACTACTACAAATGGCAGGACCCTTCTAAAGAACAGACTACAAAACCTTATTTACTTAACTCTCCTCATACCCTTCTAACTCCCCCAACCTTGATTCATGGTTTTCATGGAAAGCCAGGATGTCCTCAGAAAAGGTAGAAAATATCTCCTTGAAGTCTCTAAAGAGGTGGTTGCATGATATTACACAGAAGTATTTCCACACGCTTCAGTTTTCCTTTTGCAAAGGAAAATGAAAGCTATGTGTTCTTACAAATTTTCAGCTTTGTTCTCTGGCATATATTTCTCCCTCTGCCTAGGGAGCAGTATCAGTGATAATGCACACATTCATATATACTCCACAAAAATAAAAACAGCTCAGAGCACCCAAATTTCAGAGACAGTAAAGTAGCAAAGGTTTAAATCCATGTGAAAGACCAGTATATTAGATCTGTAAACAGGTGATATAACATGTAGTACTAGGGTACAAGACAGCTAATCATTTCAATATGCATTTCATGGGCCATGAAACATTCCTGACAGTATTTACTAACATGAAAAATAGCTATGTATGTCAAATGAAGAAAATAATTTGATCTCATGAGGAGTTAAAATACATGCAAAGAGATGTAAACAACGTTTTCACATACAAAAATATTAGTGAAGAATTATATATACTAATACCTAACTTGAAAGATTTTTCAAACCACACAGGTTGGCAGGGACCTTAAAACACTTCTTGTCAAACCTCCTACTCAAGATAGGATCAACACTGAATTTGGACCAAGTTGCTCATGGCTTTGTTGTGCTTAATTGTCTTCACAGCAAAAAAAATACCCTCACTATCTCCAGTAGGAGAGAATAATTCAATGTATTCCTATTGTGCCTTGTTGTCCAGCCACGCTCTCAATAAGGCTCATTTTCTTGTAAGTTCAACCTACTGATAGCCCCCAGGACCTAAGTCTCCCCTCACCCATCTCTTTTCCAGGCTGAAGAAGCCCATCTCCTGCAGCCTCTCCTCCATCTCAGTAGCTGGCCCCTGCTGACTTGCACAGAGTTTTCAGTATCTTTCTTGTACTGATAGACCCAAATCCATGTGTAGTGTTCCAGATGCAGCTAATGAATACCAAGTAAAGAAGAATAATCATTTCACTTCATCTACTGGTTATGCTCCTGTGATACAGTCTAGTATGCAGTTAGCTTTTATGACTACCAGGGTACACTGCTGACCTGAAACCCAAGCAAATTTTCCTATTGATTTCAGCAAGGCCTAAATACCAGGCTGAACATCTAATAAAGGACCCATCAGACAGGGAACAGTAGCAACAAAGCAGCAAGCATAAGCCTACAACAACTACTGATAACGTGTGAAAGAAAAGTTGAGATCCGAATATACTCACCCTGTTGAAAAACATTGCTTTTTACATGACTGCCCTCAGTTTCTGAACCAGACTTTACCCAGCTCCTTACAGAACACAGACGAGGATCCTACTTTCTCCTACTACAGCACATTCAGCAATAGCTTGCAGAATTATAGGAGGGTCATTTCTAAAAAGGATTAAAGTATGTTAATCGAGACAAGCAGAGCTAGTGACACTGCTTCCTACTACAGAAGAACTAGGAACTACACCCCTGCTCAAGCACAGGATCTAGCTAACAAACTTGCAAAATTAAGCTCTGTTGTGTTTGTTGCTTATTGCAATCGATTAAGAACACTTTTCATTCTGGGGAATAACCATCACCTGATGAAAACATGAAAAGCTGTGTCTACTCTTTTGTCTTAAACAGAAATAGACAGCATTCACTTTAACAAACCAATTCCAAGAATTTAAATTCTTCTCCTCCACAAAAATTAAGCACAAGAAGAAAATAAACAGAAAGGAAGCTCCAGCACAAGGTGAAGGAGTTAAAAAATAATCTTTTTGGTCTCTTGCATCAGTTTGTTTTGAACACCAGGGCTAGCAAGTACATCAAAACACACACAGAGACGCTGTTTATTCTAAGTGCTAGAGTTACAGCCCTGTTTTTAACCCATCAACCCTATGTCTATCCATTCTATTTAAATCACTTCCAAATTCAACCCCATCAGCTACAATACTATCTTCAACTACAAGTCACACTGCAAAAAGTACAGATCTGATAATTCTTAGAGACCCAACTCACTAGAGCAAGACATATAAGGTGAGTTAAACAAAGCCCTTCGTTACTATCATGACAGAGGTGTTCCAGGCTACAGTTATTTTTATGGATACTAAAAAAAAATGAGTGTTCATATTCCAGCTCTTCACATTCTTAAATGCTGCAAAAATTTTCACAAAACATTTGGCTTATGACTCAGGTGCAGGGAAAAAAACCCAAACAAACCAAAACAAAACAAGAAACAAGTAGCCTTCTGCTGTAACTGCTTTAAGACAACTATTGTTTCTATGAAGCAAAGCGTCTCAGAGAGTTGAGTTTGCATTTGTAAAGGGCAGAATAATTCACAGAACTCATCTTCTTAATATGGCTCACAAAGCTTCTATAAACACTTTCTTTAACTAAGGTGAGCTCAGGTGATGTACAACACTCAGCCATATCACCTGTCCTCACCTGTAGGCATGGCTATTTCTTCAGTAATACATCACACAGAACCAAACATCTTCTTGCATCTCCTCAGCTTCCACCTGAAACATAAATGCATATTTGGACACAAGCAATATTTCCCCAGCAATCCCAGAATTATGTGGAAAGAAACAATATAACACAAGCTCACAAAATGAAGACTGGAGAATCTGAATCCTCACAGAACTTTTAGAACTTACAGAATCATAGAATGGTTTGAGTTGGAAGGGACTTTAAAGATCATCCAGTTCCACACCCCATGCCATGTGTAGGAACACCCCCCACTGGATCGGGTTGCTCAAAGCCCAGTCCAACCTAGTCTTGAGCACTTCCAGGGATGGGGCATCCATGACTCCTCTGGAAAACCTACTCCAGTGCCTCACCATCCTCATCATGAAGAATTTCTTCCTAATATCTGATCTAAATTTCCCCTCTTTCATCACAAAATTGTTCCCCCTAATTCTATCCCTGCACTCCTTGATAAAGAGTTCCTCCCCAGCTTTCCTGTAACCCCTTTAACTACAGGAAGGCTGCTATAATGTCTCCTCCAAGCCTTCTCTTCTCCAGGCCAAACAACCCAAATTCTCTCAGCCTATCCTCATGTGGGAGGTGCTCCGGTCCTCTGATCATCTTTGTGGCTCTCCTCTGGACACGCTCTGACAGATCTATGTCCTTTCTGGGTTGAGGACTCCAGAACTGAACACAATACTCAGGTGAGGTCTCACAAGAGGAACAGAGGGGCAGAATCACCTACCTCAACCTGCTGGTCGAACTCCTTTGGATGCAGCCTAGGACATAGTTGGCTTTCTGGGCTGCAAGGACACATTGCCAGTCCATGTTGAGCTTCTTATCCACCAACACCTTCAAGCCCTTCTCTGCAGGGCTACTCTCCATCCATTCTCTGACCAGCCTACAACTGTGCTAGGGGATTGCCCAAACCCAGGTGTGAGACCTTGCACTTGGCCTTGTTGAACTTCATGAGTTTCGAACAGGCCCACATCTCAAGCCTGTCTAGGTCACTGTGGAAGGCAACTATACTGAAGCTGATTTTCCTATATAAAAGGAGGCTAGTGTTTCTAAATGTTAATTTATTGATTTGGTTTTGACAGACTCGCATCTTCGGTGATTCTCCACGAGTGACAAAAGTGCCTGTTCAAACAGGAAACACATCACTTCAATATCTAGTATTAATTAC
This sequence comes from Piaya cayana, assembly GCA_013389865.1. Classification (NCBI taxonomy): domain Eukaryota; kingdom Metazoa; phylum Chordata; class Aves; order Cuculiformes; family Coccyzidae; genus Piaya; species Piaya cayana. The sequence continues at coordinate 173,657 of WAAB01025145.1, forward strand.
GTAAAATATCCCTCTTTTTCAGGACTGTGATCTCAAAATCAGTCTCTGATGAAGAAACAAATGAACTGGGAATTCTGAACTACTGCATGTACTTTGCACAATTTCACATAGCACTGTAGGGCTTAGCTCATTTAACATAAGTAAAAACTTACTTTGGAGTAAGCTTCTAGTAGCATGAATATTTATATACCTGTTGATGGACTCCTGGTTGAATGAGTTAGCTCCCACTTAAACCTACCAACACCTTAAAAATCAATTAGCTCCTATAAAGGGGTTTAAAGAAGCATGAAGCTTTACTTAAAGGTAAGCTTTACGATATTGCCAGCAAGTACTGAAAACATTATAAACCCAGCTGTCATCTATAATGCAATGAAAATTACACAAGTTGTATAGAATAAATTGTTCCAATAAGGTTACCGGTGTTCCCTGATAAAACTTCAACATTCATATGAAACACTTGAAAAAAAGCCTTATTAAGCTGGTGCTGAAGTTATTCCTCAATTTGAGAAAACAAATACTGAAACGTTTCTGCCAACAAAAACACTCCACCCTTAAAGAATAGTAAAAAGTAGTAAAAGAAAATAAGGAATGTTCGGGCAGCTTGAACAACTAATCATTTCACCATTATTGAACACTTTACATTGGCATTCATAGCTCACAGAATGATCACAAACCCCTTTTCCATATCCCCGCCCCCAATAGTGTCTCTCAGGTGTCTCACCCTGTCCATTATTATCCCAAACGCTCCATGGCAGAGTATTTCATTCTAAACTTACTCCATCCAGTTCCGCTACAGTTTTTTAACAAAGCCATGGAGAACTTCCCATAGCCTTTTCAACCAAAAGCTTCTTAGGCATCCAGACAAAAAGCAAACAGTAATTGAGAGGCTTATATTTCACATGGCAGGAGCTCAGACAACTACCAGGCCAGACCACTTAAACTCATAACTGATGAAGAAATTCTACGTGTTGATATAGGAGCACAGATCTTACTAAGCTTCTCCATTTGCCAATTAATTTTTGTCACTTCTATTTTAAATAATCTGCTCAGGAAGCAAAGAGCTTTTTTCTGTTAAGTTAGTCTATTAACTTCTGCGAGTGCCGTTTTATTTTACAGGTTGCTATAGTTTGCTGTTTAAGAAATCAGTGTGGCAAACAATACAGATATCAAAACATTAACCTCCATATGTCCCACTGAATAACCTGGAGTAGTCTGCAGGGCTGCTAAGGACAATTTTAAACCTTTAAAAACATCAGTACTAGTACTTCCAGATCTTTGCTGTTCTTCAATTTTGAATCAAAACCCCTTCACTCACCCAAAACTCCCCAAATACACCCACCCCCTCCCCCCACAAAAAGATTCCATGAAGCAAACATTTTGCCTGGTTTCTCAAAGACAACAGCAGGCTTAGCTTTTCAGTTCAGAAAGTGATTAAGACAACATAAGACTACTTCTATTTTGTGAGCAAAAGCCAGCATTTCTAGGATAGACTTCGTTGTGAAGTCTCAAACAGAACATACACAAGAAAGCATGGAGTTTTTTTTCCTTTCAAACTCTGTGAAAGAGCTTAAGCATAAGCTTCCCTTCCATACACCTGGCCACTGCACAGGTGAACAGCATCTCACACTGCTACAAAGCAAGTTTCCTTTGGATACTATGTGGCATTCTACAAATCAAAAGTATCACTTCTAAAAGAGGTTTTACTGACAATGTATTGCTGTCCCAAAATCCTAATCAAAGGGAAACATTTGCTTTAGATGAGCTGACAAAAACTGGAAAGCTTTTTCCTAGAAGGGCATTTAAACACTTTATAATATTATCCTCCTCATAGAAATAAATATTTTTTATAATTTTTTACATAGTTTTGAAAAAATGCATGCACAGACACTGAGTGTATTCACTGCATAAGAACTTTTCCATGTGAAAGCTGGCAAGCACGTTCTTCCATTCCTTCAGGGAGCGATGAGACACGCAACCATAGCCTGTTGAGTTTACACCACCACAGGCATGCCAGTCTCTGCCCCTACATCAACCCTGTTTACATCTGATAGATGAGTATTCCTCACACAGATTTCTTTTATCTGTGGGCAAACCAAGCTCACCTGAATCACACCTTGGAAGGCAGCTGTAAGGCTGAGGCACACAGCAGCTGCAGCAAGCAGGATACACCATTAATTTAGGAAACATAGACAAGGGGGATACACAAGTGATATAAAAAATGCTGGCAAATAAACTCTCTAAGACTAATTTTGGACATTTAGAAAGCAAGCATCCTTTAATCACACCTGGGCAACATAAGCGAGTGATCTCCATCAATCTTGCACAGCAAGACAAGTGCTGGGGACAGAATATTTTTTCCACTTATATGCGTATGTATGAATTTAAAGAGAAATATTACACATATTCTATTACTATCCAAGGACTAATTCTAATGTTGTTATGAACTCCACAACAGTCAAAACACTTGCTGATTTGGAGCTGGCTCCAGCTGTTTGACCCTACATTTGAGAAAGGCCGAAAACAGAAGTGATCTTGGAGAACACTTCTGCTCAGCAGATTACACTGCACACAAGGCATTATCATCTCCAAAGAGTGAACTGCGTCTAGAAAATGGTATCTGTTCACTTTAAAAGATAGGATGAAGAGCAGTGGGAATAAATTAGAGAGGGACAGATTCAGGCTTGACATAAGGAATAAATTCTTCACCATGAGAATGATAAGGCCCTGGCACAGGCTGCCCAGGGAAGCTGTGGCTGCCCCATCCCTGGGTGTGTCCCAGGCCAGGCTGGACAGGGCCTTGGGCAGCCTGGTCTGGGGGGAGATATCCCTGTCTATCTCACAGGGATTTGAACTGGGTGATCTTTAAGGTCCCTTCCAACCCTAACTATTCCATAATCCTATGAAAAACGTTGCTTGAAAGAAAACATGCTGCCAGAGGGACAACCCACCAGACTTCCAAATGCTACAAGTACTTAGACAAAACTTCACTCTGCCTAAACTTAAATCAAGAATATTCCTCTTCTTGTAAGGGTGGCTGCTTTTTGTATGGCAGGCATCACCCTCCCAGCCCTCAGAGGCCTGGACGCAAGGCAGGGCCCCCTATGCTCTCAGCTCTGGACCCCCTTTTCCAGAGCGGAGCCCGCAGCCCCTGCCATGCCCCCCACTCCCCTTCTCCCCGCGGTTCGGCCCCGTTCCCGCCCCCGCCAACGGGGCCGAGCGCGCGCGCCTCGCCGAGCCAATGGGAGCGCGGCAGCACCTGCAGCCCGCGCGGCGCGGGCGGGGCCGGGTTTGAGCGGCAGCCGGGCAGCGACCCGCCTCCCCTCACACCCCCCAGCGCGCGCCAACCCCTCTCCCCTCCCCCGGCCCGCCCCTCCGAGGCGCGAGGGTGACGGGCGGCGCCGGCGGCCAATGAGAGCGCGGGGCGCGCGCGCGGCGGCCAGTCTCGGGGCCAATGGGAGCGGCGGGTGGGCGGAGGCCCGAGGTTTCCAAACGCTCCGCGGCGCCATGGGCTGAAAACTAAACCGAGATGGAATCTCCCAGTCTGAACCGGTTTGAGCCGGTTCCGAGTCTGTGGCGTTAGGAGTGGGGGGGGGGGGGGCGAGAGAGAGGCGCCGCGCTCAGTCCCTGCCGCCGCCGCCGCGCTCGCAGGGGACCCCGCGGGAGGAGCCGCCGCCGGCGCAGCGCGGGGGGCGAAGCGTAGCGCGAGCCGAGGGGGG
>WAAB01025145.1:177470-216621 GCA_013389865.1 Piaya cayana
CGCGAGGGGAGCGGCCGCGCGCGGAGCCTCGGCCGCGGCTGGAGCGGAGTGGGGGGCTCCGGGGAGGGACCCGGGGCTGTGGGGTGGGGGCGCTTAAAACCAGACTTGGGGTGCAGGAGCCTGTAAGAAACGTCTCTAGGTGAGCGAGCGCCCAGGAGCCGGGGGTGCCGTGGGGAATGGGGCGAGAGGGTGAGAGGTCGCAGGGCCTTGGCTGGAGAAGAATAAGGCGTGGGGGGCTCCGGGGAGGGATCCCGGGGATTTGGAGGGCCTTTAAAACCGGGCTTGGGACGCAGGAGCCTGTAAGAAACCCCCTTAGGTGAGTGAATGCCTAGGCTGCGGGGGGTGCCGTGAGGAATGGGGCGGGGGTTAGGGGCGCGCAGAGACTTGGCCATGGAGGGCAAAGCTTGGGGGGCTCCAGGGAGGGACCCTGGGGGGGGACGCGTATAAAATGGGCTTTGGGGAGCAAAAAGCTGCGAGGAACACGTATATCGGTGAGCGTTCGGGTTCCGTGAAGGTTGCGGGGGTGTGTGGGGGGGCGCTCGGCCGCGGCGCGGGGGCGGGAGGCGAGGGAAGCCTCGGCAGCGGCATGAGGGGCCCCGGGGGGCGTTCGAAACCGGGTTCGGGGTATAAGCATCCTAGGCCCGGCGGGGCGGGGGGCCCCCTCCTCCGTGCCGGGGATGGGGGGGGGGTGGGACGGCGCCCGTGCCGAAGTAGGGACATAATCTGTGAATTATTAGGAGTGGAAGTTTCCAGAAATATTTTTGTGTGCCTGTGCAGCAGTATTGAAAGGTCCGCCTGGATCACGTGGGGGCACTGCATGGAGCCCGCCGAGGGAGGGAGGGGCCGCGCTCCGCAGCGCCCGCGCCCCCCGCCCGCAGCGCTGCCAGGCGGGGTGCGGGGGGGGTGTCCCAGGGGGCGCGGCGGTTTCCCCCAGCCGGCGGGCGCACGTGCGTGGAGCGGCGGTGGCAGGAACCGCGTCCTTGCGGCCGCCTCGCGGGCGGCGCGAACGCCTTTGCGATCTGCTTCGCGCCGGAGGAATTTACGAGTGATGTAACTAAATCTCTGGAAGTGGGTAGTGGGGCGGGAATTCGCTGGCGTTCGGTAGCGGAATTGCACGCTTGGGAGCGGGGCGGAGTGACTCTCCTAGGCTTTGGGTTTTTAATTGCCGCCCCCAGTGAGCTTTTAAGTAGCCGGGCTGAAGGTGCTCTAGGGTTCATTGTGACTGCTCCGCGCTGCTTACTGTTAGAACGTGCGTTCTTGTTCCTGTGCGCTACGTGTTTAAGTTAATGGGGTATATTGTAATAACCTGACTGCTATGTTAAACTTACAGGTCCAGGGTCATCGGGAGTTGGTATAACTGTGTAAACAGTGCCGTAAATGCAGTTCTTTTGACCTTCGGTAGATGTCAGATTCCTGCTATGTTGTAGTTTAGTGTGTTTTTTTTTTTTTAAACTTATCTTTTGGTTTTGTTTCCCTATTTATTGGCAGTGGAAGAGTTGGTTAGTGACGGCTCTTAGAGCTGAGGTTTAAACCTCAGATGTGATGAGGGGGGAAAAATTCTAGGGGTAGAGTAAATGAGAGGTTGTAAGCTTCATGTGGGTGCGTTGTTAGGAGTAGGAAATGGAGTGGATTGCAGTTGGTGTTTACCACAAAGCCGCCATTTCTGTGTTTCAGTTTGGGAGTAGGTAGGTCATTTTGAAGATAATGCTGGGAGTGGCAGAGGGCCCTATTCAGAACGCTTCCTTTCTGTTTCCATGTGGCTCTTAACTTCTCGTCACGTGGCTCCTCATTAGCACTCTTACGGCTGCGTAAAAATCACAGAAAGAGGCTTAAGGCTGAAACGAATGGCCCTACCTGAGCAGCGACTGACTTGCAGCGTTTATTCTAGCTTGAAAACAGCTTTCCCGGCTCACGGTTCAGCCATGGAGACCAAATCTGAACAAAAGGGGCGTGCCTGAACACCCACCTGGAACGCTCCGAGCTGCAGAGCCTGTTAACTGATGCAGTTTCCTTCTAGCAGTGCTGCTCTCTGCCCTTGTGGGAGGGAAAGTTTTCAACTCTTTCGAGTTGAAAGAACAAAATCATCCTTAGCTGATGTTTTGGGGGTTTTTTTGCTTTAATACTTAACTTTGCAAATTTGGAAAAGGATAGACGTGGAGTGTTAGTTTTGAATTATTTTATTTCCTCTGTGGTGTTTATTTCCCTCTGATTTTCCAGGTAGATGTTGTAAAAAGGCTGACTGGATGTTAAGCTGGAGCCCTCAAAAATGGTGATGTTAGCAAAGGAATGTTGAGGAATTTTTTTTTTTCAATTCAAGATAGAACTGGAAAGTTTGAGTTTTGAAGTTAATATTTCTCTGTATAGAAGTAAATGAAATTGCCTGATGCTGTTTGCAAATATGCATTTCTAAACAAGAGATTTTCCTTGTCTGTATGCTACTGTAGAACTTCCAGTTAATTAGCTATTGCTTGGGTTGAGGCACAGGTTTGTCTTGCTCTTTCCTTATGAGCATGACTTAATACATTAGGCATATAACAAATTCTTACTTGCCCGTGAAGATACTTACTTAGAGCAGATCTGAATTCTGGCTTACTCTGAGTTGTCTGGAGGGTGATTCTGGAAGAATCATAGAATCACCCGGTTGGAAGAGACCCACCCGATCATCGAGTCCAGCTGTTCCCACCAGTCTCTAAACCATGCCTGTCAGTACCTCATCTGCCTGCACCAGGGAAGGCGAGTCAACCACCTCCCTGGGCAGACCGTTCCATTGCCTAATGACCCTTTCAGTGAATTTTTTTCCTTATGTCGAGCCTGAACCTCCCCTGGTGGAGCTTGAGGCCATTCCCTCTTGTCTTGTCCCCTGTCACTTGGGAGAAGAGCCCAGCTCCCTCCTCTCCACAACCTCCCTTCAGGTATTTGTAGAGATCAATGAGGTCTCCCCTCAGCCTCCTCATGTCCAGCCTAAACAACTCCAGCTATCTCAGTCACTCCTTGTAAGACTTGTTCTCCAGCCCCTTCACCAGCTTTGTCGCTCTTCTCTGGACATGTTCCAGAGCCTCAACATCCTTCTTGTGGTGAGAGTTTCGGATTTTATCTTTCTGAGTATGCAGATAGCTCTACTGCAACTTTTTGAGGGGTCTTTCTGCTTTCCAGTCTACTATTTCTCAAGTGAGCGGTTTCAGATGAAATTTGTAACTCTAGGGAGGAAGCTGAAAAGGAGGGTAAGTGGCAAGAGAGCTGCTGAAGAGGAGAGGGTATGACTTTGTGTTACAGTTGCCAGTGACTTTGAAAAGAGGGTAATAAGCTTGATCAGCTGCTTCTAAAGTGGGGAGGGGCATGAAAAGGGTAGAGTATAATTTGCTATCCATAGTTCTGTGGCTCCTGGCATATTTTCTTTTTTTTTTTGCAATTGCTTTTATCTTGCACCAGTCTCTGGCTGTTAAGCATCTTACATGCACTCCCACAATCACACACACCCCACCTGACTTCCTTTGCATAATACCGAGGCTGCTGTATCTAGGACAAAGAGTTAATGCATGTATTGCTGGTTTTATGGGACCCGAAACCTCCAGTAGAATTCTATTTCAGTTTGAAGTGGTCTGCTGTGGTATTCAGAGTAATCTGCTGATATAACTGTCCCCTTACTTCATCCCATCAAAGTGCCTTCAAACTCTCAGCTTTTTTAGTTTCAGCAGTATTTTTTTTACTTGTATGCAGTTGACTTGTAAGGGGTTTTTTTCCTCAGTGTTTGAAAAATGGCCTCTGGTTAATTTCTTACTATGTATGTAGATCACATTTCACTTCCATAAACATTTGTTCAAAAGCTTTTAGAAGTAATGATCTACATGTTGTGTGTTGGACTAGAAAACTCAAAATTGGACTGAGATTGCTAGTATAGGTCTTGACTGTTACTATGTGAGTTATTTCTTTCTACTGACAGACTTAGTGATTTACACGTTTATGAACTGGTAGGGCTTGTTACCTTTTGAAATGAGTTTTGGCTTGAAAGACAGCACGTTGACTAGTCAGGCTGTTGTTAAATGTTGTACCTGCTGAAGACACTGAGAATTTAGTTGGGGTAGTGATGTGTGAATTCCTCAGAGTCTGTCCTGCCACTTAGTTGCTCAACAATTAATGGAGTGTGTATTCAGTGCTATGTAGTACTCTTAACCATCTTGTTTGAATGAGGTGAGCTGTGTTAAGTTGATGCAGTTGCTTTACAGCTAGATCTAATAATAATTTATTAACTGATCAGAATACTTCTTGTTTTGCAGTAATCTATGCCAGCAATTATGACAATGTTAGCAGACCATGCAGCTCGTCAGCTGCTGGATTTTAACCAGAAACTGGATATCAATCTTTTGGACAATGTGGTGAACTGTTTGTACCATGGAGAAGGCGCACAGGTAATGTGGACTTAGAACTGATGTTTATTGACTATGTTTAACCTTATAGCAAATCAGTTGAGCAAAATGAATTAGTTTCATTAAAACCCAATCATATTAATGAATTTACTCTGCTAGTTATTGGAATATCACTTGTAATTCATGTGTTCTGGTTTAAAGGCAGACCTTGTGTAACGAGAATTGAAATAATAGAAAAATGTTAGCTTAGTGTGTGCTCATTTCTAGCAAGCCTTTTTGCTGTTGAAAGGTATGAGCAAGTACAGTTTGGAAAGGGAACTTTGGCTTGCAGCTTGTCTTTTCTGACTTAGTTCTTCATGAAGGCATGAGTTACCTGTTATTGTTGTGAGCAGGATTGTGAAGCAATAAATTTAATGTTGGCTTTGCTGAAGGGTTGTATTTAAAAGAAAAACCTTAATGTTGGTATTTCTGTATTTGTACTTAGAAAGAAGCATGTCGCTCCATTTGGTGGTTCTTGTGTCTGTATTTGCTCGTTGTCTTGAAAGTGAATCATCTTTTGCTTTATCTAGTTTTTTAACTACTCTGGAAATAAGATTAAAACGTTGACAGCAAGTATTGCTACAGAGGTGTTTGCACAGTTCCTCTTCTGGCAAATTTTAATTATTCATGCTTAACAAATTGGGAGTTTGTCAGGCATCTCTTAACCAAGATATTCTTGCAACCATAAGAAGTTAATTAAAATGAGAAACAATAGCTGATGCTTTGCTTTCTGTTACAATGAACAATAATACACTTATAAGAATGGAGTATGAGCATCCTTAAAAAAAAAAAAAAATAGCTGATGCTTTGCTTTCTGTTACAATGAACAATAATACACTTATAAGAATGGAGTATGAGCATCCTAAAAAAAAAAAACCAAAAAACCAACCCCACAACCTTTTGTAAGGCTTACTAATGTGAATTCTTACAGGTTCTGAATTACTTTGCTGGTTTTTGAAATATTCCGAGTTTCATAAATTCGAATAGTTACAATCTGTAGTTTTTTTAAAATGGTCATATAACAGAAGACTGTTTGTAGCTTTTGCATTCAAAGTATGGAGTTCAGAGTGCTTGTTTTGTAAGGAATATGTTTGTTTACTGTACTGTCTTACTATAAGCACCACCTATTCTGTATTGTTCGGTTTGAATGGAGTTTAAAAGGTTGGGAAGGCTTCTAAGGAGGACAGAGGATTAACACTTAAGTACAATGATCAAGTTACCACTGTTCTGGTACTCTGAGAGGTAGCTTCACCTAAAGCAGCTGGGTATAGTCTTTGGTGTTTAGAAAATGCAATAATAAGCAAAAATTCAAGAGATGATGCTTAAAAACCAGAAGTGATTTACGATGTAAACTTTCAATACATGTACTAATAGGAGTCACCTTAATGAAAATTTCATTTTCTATAGGTGGAGATGTATTTCAGTGAACTTTTATCTCTTCTAAAGAATTCAAAAGTCCCTGCAGGAAAATAAAAATGCTTCTCTGTGGAGCCCTGCAGCTCAAGTCATGACTTAAAGGATGACAGGAATAATAGAAGTTGAGGGAACTAAATGTTAAAATTAATATATTAACAGTGGTTTGCCTGTTACTGATTACAGTAGCATTAGGGTAGAAAAAAGTTTAGAATGCAGCTTGGTTGGCCCATGCTGAACTTACTTTCAGATTCACCTGTATCTTGCTATTGCTTAATTCTTATCTCTGCTTGCAAAATTCTTACCTGCTGATCTGTATTAGGCAAGAAAGAAGCTCTTTTCTGTCCCGGACTTTTAATTTTTTTTCTGTTCATGGCTTTTTTTGGTATACTTCTGAGAAGAATGAATGTCCCTAATCCTGCTCCAGCACAACACATGACTAAGGAGAGTCATAGGTATTTACCTGGACTCATCCCAGAACCTTAAATCCACTGTTCTCTTAGACCTTCCTTTGTCCAGAAGGATCATTTGCTGTCTGGTTTTCTTCATTAGTAACAACAACATAGTGAGGCTCTGATATTTATTGAAGTATTACTGTTAAGTTTATATTGGTTTTATGATACTACAGGAATTGATGCCCAGAAAAGGGATTAGTGGGTGTGAGAGTAAACTTCCATTCTTGGAAGAAGGGTATTGACCATGTTGTTGGTGTTGAAGTTCATTCCGATGATATTGTCACCAGCTTTAAAAGCATTGAGAAGTCCAATATACATTGGTTGACCCTGGAGATAATATAGCTGTCCTTTCCCTCTTACACTAAACTGCATCAAAAGTGCTCTTGTTTAAGGTCATACTCAAGAGTATGATTTATGGCTTTGGGACTAAAAAGGAATAATTGCGTGGTACTTTGCCATATCAAATCTGCAGGGACTTATTTGCCGATCCAAGTCAGTATCAGTTTGGGAATTGGTCCACTATGCTCAGTTATTTTAAGTAGGAATGCCAGTATTGTACAGCTCCTTGCTCCTTACCATAGTAGCTTTCAGTTTTAATTTGGTAATTACCTTACTCAATTTGCCTGTTTTTTCCATTATATATATACACACAGATTTTAGGTCTTTGTGGGGTTTCTGTCTTACTGAAAGTACGTGTTTTCTTACACCAGTTGATAATTAGTGCAGTTATGTTCTTATGGCAGACTAGAAATCTGCACAGCTATAATAAGTTATAACTATTGAAGTTAATCCTAAAGTAAAGCTTTAACTGTTCTGCAATTCCATTGAATTTGCTCTACAGTGCAGTGAAAAAATGAAAGTTTTTGTGATGTAAAACGTTGATCATCTTGGTAAGACAGTAGTGCTTGTAGGGGGTATAAAGTGCAGCAGGACTTGTTAGTACATTGCATTTTTTGAAATAGCTGCCCCCAAAAGTACTTTTGGACATGGAGACTTTTGGAAGGATAGCTGAAATGAGTTCAGCTGTGTTAGTCATTTCCTTAGGTGATATTTTGGAAGTTACTGAAACTGTAGTATCCAGTACCATTATGGGTAATGTCAATCCCCAGGAAGAACAAACCATTAGCATGACTGACTTCTTCCACCTCCCCCCTCCCCTTAAGTTTTTATTATTGGTTTGTAAGCTGTTAGATACATCAAGGGCTTCCTAAGAAGTAGAGATCAGAATCATAGAATCACCGGGTTGGAAGAGATCTCTAATGCTTGCTTTGTAGCTCTTCAAAATAAAATCCTATGTCAACAGCTTTGCAGTGTGATAGAGTACTCTTTAAAACCGACATTTTATATCAATGCTTCTAGTAGAACTAGAAAGTTTGGGTGCCCTTGAATGAAATTTTATCTTGATCACTTGAATGGGAGGAAACTTCACTCTATAGCATTGTTTTCTCTATGATATGTGCTGTTCTCCTGTTCACTGCTGGTCTAGATGAATCATTCAGTATGGAAGAGTGGAAGTAATTACTGTCTTGTATCAAGGTGTTTCTGGAGTTTGGTTTTTAATAAGCTTTTAATTGTCACACAGGGGAGGCTTAAGGGACTTGTTGCTCTTAATTGAGTTCTGCCTAACTCTGGATAAGTGATATAAAGAGATGTTATATATTAATGTTTTCACTCATGGTATATAATTTCTTAAATAATCTAATACTTTTTTTTTAATAAAACTTGCTTTTAGCAAAGAATGGCACAGGAAGTCTTGACTCACTTAAAAGAGCATCCTGATGCGTGGACAAGAGTTGACACTATTTTGGAGTTCTCTCAGAACATGAATACCAAAGTAAGCAAGTAAACTTTTATTTGATTTTCCTCTTTCTTTCATTCATAAACTTTGAGGAAGGTATCTGTTTTTTAGCCATAGACTTTCTTCACTCAAACCACTTTTTTCTGTTGTCTTGTTCCCAAAGTTGGCTTTAAAGAAGAATTGTAAAGAGACAAAATATTTAAACCTCCTTTTACATTGACAAGAGTTTTTTTCTTTTTTTGACAAAAAAAGGGAGAGCTAAATTGGCCATACAGGTTTTTTAAATCAAGGCACATAGAAGGGTTCCAATGATCAGTGTATGTCTGTATTCATCTGAATAATCAAAATTCTCCTAGAGCCACATTTTGTCCTTGGGTAAGTGCTTGGCTGTTTTTGATTGTAACAAGAGCCATATGCACGTAACTGAGGAGAGAATTTGTCCCTAGGTATATTGAAGACAAAATGGAAACCTTATTTGGCCAAGATTTTGAGCAATGAATGAAAGTTAAACACCTTAAACTTTATCTAGTAGGAGATTAGTCTTCACTAGTATGCAGAATGCGTTTGCTTTGTACTGCTGCTTTAAATCCATCCATCATGGTTGAGATGAAGAGGGACAGCATTCAGGTTTTTTTCTACAGTTTTAAATGCTTTACCTGAGAATTCTGAAGTTTGAACTGAAAAATTGGTCGAAGTGTGTTTTCACTGCTTAAGTTTGATTATTATCTCAAATAACTGACATGCATGTTTTTCTGCTTGATACACGCTGTGTTCGAACAGAAAATAATGGTGTTTGGATGGTTTCTGAAATCAGGTGGTATTGATGAAATGGTTCCTTTTTTTCCACTGCTGTCTGAAGTTTAGGGGAATACAGTTTAAAGAACTTCCTCAAAGTGCTAACCTTTAAGTAACAGTGTTTGCCTGTTTGCTTGCCTGGTAAACTTTGCTTTTTATACTGACAGACATTACTAATGTTTAAGTTGATTTATCAACAGTATTTTTAAAAACTCAAATTTGTCTTGTGAAAAATGAGATGATTAGAGGAACAGAAAGAAAGCAACAGGTAAAGAATTCTTCAATTTACATAAATTGCAAATGATTTGGTGCTAAATTTGTGCACTATGACATTTGGCTTTTATGCAATCATATTTTTTCTTTAATTAAAAGCTGTTAACACTACCTGATATTAATCATAATGTTCCATTATGTTGATTGCTTGTAATAGGAAGAAAAGGGGTGTCTTCCTGTGCAACTGACACAGCTAGGCTTTGACGGCAGGCCTCCACAAGGTCTACCCTTTTGATTCCCTTTAACTGAATTCTGTTCATCAATTGTTTTTGTTTCTTGGGAGGTGGGAGGGAAAGGGATTTGGTGCATAGAATAAGGGTGCCATAGAAATTTCTACCATAGGGATCATTTCATGCTTTTTTTCAGTCTTTGCTGTTGCCTGTCCCTCATCTTCATAACTGGGCAGTGAATTGCTATCAGACAATTAGAAATAAGCAAACCCAAGAACAAACGAATTTTTAAAGGCTTCTGTTTTATGCACAGCTTAAATGTGTTTGCCTGTAGTGAGCAGTAGTTGATTAAAAAGTACACTTCTGGTAGTTCAAATGTCTAAACTAGTATTTGGTGTCATATAAGTGTTTGGGGCTTGCTGTATCTCATTATCAGGCAATATGAAAAATTGGAGCCATCAAATCAAATTAAGCTTAAAAATGAAATAATCAACAGGAAGTCTCTTGCAAAGTGCTCAGGCAGGCTGGTGAAGCTTTTAGACATAGTATGGCAAGAAGAGCGTGTAGGTGCAGATTGTATACAGTGATTTTATTACTGTTACTGAATACTATTTCATTTCGTGGGGAAGTGTTAGGAAAAAAGGAGTAATAGTACCAATACCTGAGGAAGAGATGAAGATGCAGTACTAGAGGGCAGGATTGAAGTCACATTTGCAAAAGAAAAATGTAGAACAGAAACGTAGATCATGAACCTATTTGCAGTTAAAGGGACATGAATCTGAATTAGATATGTGAGTAGATGAGGGATAAGTGTGGTACATTTCTAGAGTTGCAAGTCCTTTTCTTTGACTCAGAGGAAATCCTGACGGGAAAAATAAGACTAAAGGTGAGACCCCTCCTTAGTTGGTCAGGCTTTTCATTTTTGTTTGGTTGACTAGTGCTTTTGTACAACAAAACTTCACGTATCATTTGGTCTTAAAAGCTAAATTAATTCACTTGCGGAAAGACAGTTGGGAAGCAGAAAAACTGTTATCTGAAAATGCTATTAATACATATGCCTGTAGAATCTAGAAATGTAATTAGAATTTAGATCCATTTCAGGAAAGTTAGCACTATCCAGGGTCAGTGTTCATACTTGCAACGTTTTCAGAAACTTACTGTACATGTTTTGTGTGGTGAGCCTGGATTAGGTGCAGATGGATCTGTAATATGTAGCAGTGGCTAAGATCACTTGTGAAGGGAAGAGGTCTGCTTAAAAACGTTTCACACATTTTTCATATATTGATATTCTCTTGGTGTCATTTAGCTTAATATTAAGTAAATCAACTAGATTTTAATAAGTACATAAAGTTTTGCTGCTGACCACAAAGGAAATATACCGTGCCAACTTCCTGTTAATGCTTTTGTTTTTTTTTTTTCTCTGTACCCAAGGATTTGGAAGATGACAAGATTTTTGCAAATGCAGGATGTGTATGTGAAGCTGGTGGAAACTTGGGTTGGATAGAGAAGCAAAGGGGTGTAGGTTATACGAAGATGAGAACAGCAAAAAAGATATTTTGATACAATGTAGTTTGGGACAGGCTACATTGTGGTTCTTTAATTACATTGAGGTTTATGTGATCCCTTTGGTTGAAATACTAATGATCCTTCTTTGTATAACTAACCGGTTTAAAGAGGAACTCTTATTCTCAGCCAAACTTTGTGAAAACTTGAGTTTACCTTTCAGGCATTGATGTGATATTTTTTTTCTTCCCAGTCCACTGCGGATAAAGTAAATGCAAAGCTCCTCATCCCCTTTTCTCTCCTGTCCATTCACACTAATGCGGTTTTACACGTTAAAGTTTTTGATTGTATCACAAACTATCCTTGTTACTGTGAGTAGGCAGCAGAGATAAGTGGGCAGAGACTGGCCTTACCATTTACTTTGCAAATGTAACAGTTTCTGGTAAGAACATAGGGAGGAATTCCTGAAAGGTAAAAGGCTTTCCAAGAGCTTATTCATATTTTCATTAATTTTTGACTGAGCACAAAAGTTCATCTTTAAATAGTAGAAATAGCTGCCATATTGGGGTGGGTATTGAAATTAAATAAACCTGTGGGTTGTCTTGCTGTTCCTAAAGTAACACACCAGTGAAGTTTGGGAAATGCTTTAGAAAGTGCCAGTGTTAGGACATGTGATGCAAAACCAAAATTTTTTTTTTTCCAGCTCTTAGAGGAACAGTAGGGAGCTTGAGACCATCCAAGCTGCTAAATATTTTAGGAGCCTGGTTGTGTTAGTACTTGAACACATGAGCAGTCATTTATGATGCAAATTCCTATCTAGCTGCTACTTTCTCTTTTCCAGATAGCAAAAATTGTCTGCCAGAGGGCTTTTCATTAATACTTTTTTTTCCTCCCTCCTGGTGTGAGCATGATCAAACAGCAGGACTTAGTATAGTGAAGAACAGAACAAGAAAAAAATGCATGAAACCTCAGTAAATGGGTGAATAGATGTATTTAATAAAATTGTTAGTTTAATAATCTTGAAGTTTTAGATGTTAAGTATGAATGTCTGATTGAATGAGAGTCCTGAAAGTTAGTTAGTCCTACAGTAATGTGCTCACATCTTGTTCTTCTCCAATTTCAGTATTATGGGCTGCAAATCTTGGAAAATGTGATAAAAACAAGATGGAAGATTCTTCCAAGGAACCAGTGTGAAGGTAGGGAGGGATTTTCATTTTCTCCTCTTAACTTTGTGTGGTAAGTGAGATTGACTTTTGTCAGTCTCTGTCTAATGCTCAACTTCAAATACAATTAGACTAGTATCTTTTCCTTATGTGGAAAAACTGTCATGCTTTCCCTTTCATGATAATTGTCTCGGTGATAGTGAGTGCATGAAATTCTGCAAATGTAGGGAAGGTAAAAGATGTGACTAAAATCAGAAACATCACTTAAGTGTTGTGCTGACTTACAGACCAAACTTAACTGAAGAGGTCTAACCATAGGCAGCTTCTGAGGGTAGCTCCTGGCTTGGAGATAGAGGTTTTGGTTCTCTCTGCTTGTCATGGGAGGCTCTCTTCAGCCTGTTTGGGCTGTGTACGCAGGCCCACCTGTGTGCTGTTGTTTTTCTTCTTGGTTCTGTGGACTATCTCGTAGGATGTGTAGATCTGTGAGTGTTTTGAAATTGTAAGCAGTCAATTTTTTGAAGACAGATTATGCTAAGTGAATGCACGGTCTTTCCTATGAATGGCCATTCATTGTTTTAGGCGGTGAGATGCTACAAAGTTTGTTTTTGATTCATTTAAGTGTATATGAAGCTAGATGACTGCAACTGGAAGTGCAGTGTAGGGCAAAACCCAATTTTCTGTCACTGCAAGGAGCCTGGAGGTCTTCAAAGGAATGCTGCGTTTTGGTTTTTTCCCCTTTCTCTTATAGCTTACAGTATGTGTTGAATTTCAGACATAAGTGGAGGTACTGCTAGTACAGGGTTAGTTCTTGCTCATGTAGATGTCTGTCAGGTCATTGTAACTTGGACTTGAGAACATTGAATACAACTACAAGTTCTTGCCAATGAATGTGGTCACCGTTCTATATTTCGCTTTTTACTTAAAGCTGATGTTGGAACTCATTAAAGTTATTCCAAATTTCTATGTTATGCTGTGAGCTGTATTAAATCTAAGATGTGCTTTAAATTTTTGCTGCCAGTGCTTAGGTTCTGAAAATACATTGATTAAAAGGCAATTGTAGTGTTAGTGAAAAAAAATGTGTAAGGGGGAATTCCACATTTCTGTGATAATTCTTTTTACCTCGTTTCAACTCTGGGTTAACAGCTAAAGCATAGCTGGTCTTCGAAGTGGAAGTAAGATTTCATATTCATTCTGCTGTTGGGAATAGACTTGCAGGCTTCTAGAGAACAGCTTCAACTAAGGCTGAAAAACAACCATGTCCTTTTGAGAAACTAAGGATGCAACCTGAAATTGTCTTCTGTGTGCTTCCGATAAGGACAGTATATTGGCTGACTTCTATCTTGTTACATTCCCGACTACGAGCGCTTTGTTTTAGAATTTGGAAGTTGTTCTCAAGTTTTTGGCTTTGGGAGCAGAGCAGGCAGGAGTAGTCAATAGTTTGAGACAGTTACTAGGCTTGCTACTGTGGGCTGGTTAAGTGTAGTAGAACAGGAGATATCAGAGGAAGGGTTACTTGATAGTTCTGAACTGAACAGGTGCAAAATACAGAATCTGAATCAGTAACTTTGTTTTGAAGATGTACTCCTAATGCATAGAATAGATGAGAAGTGGTGGTTGTAGGATAAGGGTTGTGCTCTGGGTTGTGTTATCTCATCTGTTCTTGAGGTGCCAAGATAATGCTGGATACATCACTGAAATGAATTGTGGAACTGATAAATTTGACTTGGTGTTCCATAGTTTTGTTACTTGACTGCTGCTTGGTTGTACTGCTGGACTGGTTCCTGTTATCTGAGAAGATGCAATAGATATAAATCAATACATTATAACGCAAAATAAACTTATTGTCTATAGTTGTGCAATCAAATTTATTTTGTTCTTTTTTTTTCCACTTCTGTGTGACTTCTGAAGACTTCAAAGGCAAAAAAAAGATTTTATCCTCACAAATGTCTTTAATGGAACCTTGTAAAATATTTTCCCTTTTGCAGAATGGAACTAAAATGGTGAAATTGATGTTTTTTTGAGAATTCGTGAATTTGAGAGTAGAATTATTTTAAATTCAGTTAGCTGGCTTTTACTTGTCTAGTTTCTCCTGTATATCAGTAGAAGAGGAACTCTGTATATTTAGCATACAGTGGCATTTGATCCATCTAGGCCTCACTAGTGTAGGAGAGAGGACCAGTACTCTGCCAGCTTCATCTGTAAGAATGTGCCAGAGCTCATTCAGATGGTTTGATTACCTGGGAGGTAAGGTGACTGGGTTAAATTTAGGTTTGCTTGATTTGACTCCAGCCATTCCTTTAGTTAGATTTTCGCCTTTGAAGTATCACTGGTAAGATAGGGTTGGAGGAAATTCAAAGTTACTACAGCAAAGTAATGCCTACTAACAAAGCAATAATGCAAGTTATAAATAAGTTAATTTCACCTTATCTCACTTCATATGTTTTAACATGTCTAATTTGATTTGTGTAGTAAATACAATTGACAGATCTTAATTTTGGCCAAGATGAAAATAAATCTGTTGAAAAGAAAATGCTGTTTTCCCTTTGTAGCAATAAGACTGTGAGAGTTGAAGTTAAGAGCAGATGTGAATTGAGCAGTCAGTGAATGAAAAAGGTTTTGAAATAGCCTGCCTGAAAATTCTTGGAGAAGTAAAGCTATATCATTAATACAGAGCCTGAACTGCAACCTTTTGGGATCCCCCTGCCACGAGCTGTATGTCAGAATGACTTGTTGGACCTTGAGGTTTGCCAGGGTTTTGTTATTGCTTCTGTCTGAATGCCAGGAGGTTTTAGCTTCCAGCCTGGAATTCCAAATGCAGGTGGGAAAGTGGTTTGTTCACATGTGTACTTTGGACTTCTAACTCTATTCTTAAGTTTGCTTTTGTTTTAAAATAGCTTTTAGTCTTGAGCTTTTCAAGCCCTGGTACATTCTAACTTGTAAAAAGTTTTTATGTTCCTCAGATGTCACTGATTTTGAAGGCTGAGGAATGTAAGCACTTACAGAAAGTTCATCTGTGTCTTCCCATAATTCTAAAACAGAAATTGGGCAAAACTCTTAACAGTTTAAAAATATTCATGCATTTACTTTTTCTGGATTTTGGGGGTGTTTTTTTTGCTTGCTTGCTTCTGGAGTTAGCAGTTTGAACCAATGCTGAACTGAGTATCTAGACAAAATTTATGAATACAGAACTGGTAAATTTCAGTTAAGGGATGTCTGGCCTATGTGTTCATCCTTTAGACACTTCTAGCAATAGACCATAGCAATGTGTTGAACTTGTTTGTGGTGTATTTAGTCTTTAAAGAGATGGCGTTGGATCGCTCTTGTGGGTCTGTGAATGATGTAATGTGCTTTTCATTCACACTTTACTGAGGCTACTTCAGTAAAAGGTGGGTGGCATGTTCAAGCACATCTCATCTAGTGGTGAACTCGGCTTATTTCCAGAGTATTGTACTCTTGTTCTCAAGCGAATATTGTGGGTTTATTGAGGTGATACTAAATTGCTTTAAATTCTGATACTCTGTAGAGTTGATTGATTAATAATGCTTATAAAGTTTGTCATTTGATTGGAGTGCTATGAAGTGAATTTTTCTTGTAGTGTGAACAGAACAGGCTTGTTTGGAGTGCTTTGAGACAGAATGGATAAGTGCTTCTTCATTATGAAACCCAAATTGCTTGTGCAATTTTGAAATGGGGGTGAGGAAAGGGATGTGTTCAGAGAGATGAAGATTCAGTGGCTTGCAGGAGGGTCTTGGAATTAAGTATAAAGCTTCTGATGTAGTGGAAGGTGTGGTAGAAATTTTTCTGTCTGGCCTGCTTCAAAAGGATGTAATCAGTCAAAGGGAGAATGAACCATATGGTACTCTGTATGTGCGGGGAAAGTGAGCTCTCTGTCCTTTACAAGAATTTTTGTGAATTGAGTTTTTTTTTCTGTTGAAGAACAAATAGCTAGTGGATTGATCAGGTTCATCAGTAATGGTGAAAGATGATTTGTGGGATGATATCGAAAGTATTGTTTCTTAAAACTAAAAATAAGATGGTGTTTTGACCATACTTTGGGACTACACACATCCTTGGAGAGGATAACAAGATTTGAAATTCTTGTTTTGATTGCAAAATAATGTTAATTTGCTGAGTTAGATTGTCCACCTGCTTTACTCATTGCTTACTATTAAAGCAGAGAATTTTAGTAAACCAGTGTCAGCTGCTGAAATTGCAGCACCAGTTGTGATAATACTCAACACTTGTTAAATGCTCGTGCTCTGTAACTGCATAAAAGGATATGCTTCTGTTAAGTGCAAGCAGTGGTTTTGTTTACAGATCTGTTCTCACTGGTTGTGTGTGTGCATTCGCGGTTACAAGCTGTGTTTGGTTGATAGGAATTCTCTGAGCTCAGGTTACACAGAAATGGGATGTAATTGCTTGTAAAAGCACATCCAAAGATTAAACTGCAGGATATCTAACACTTGTCAAATTTAGACTGCAGAGTTTACTAATGTTGGATAATACAATGTTCAGCCCAACCCCATAGCATAGCTTGGGTCACCAGTGAAAATAATTTCCCTCCAGAAAGTGTTTCAGTTTTACTGTATGTTTGCCTCTCTGTAGAGGAACAAATGTCACATAAGGGCTACAATACTCAA
Source organism: Piaya cayana (assembly GCA_013389865.1). Taxonomy (NCBI): domain Eukaryota; kingdom Metazoa; phylum Chordata; class Aves; order Cuculiformes; family Coccyzidae; genus Piaya; species Piaya cayana. Next base: position 194,084 of record WAAB01025145.1, read on the forward strand.
TATTCATCCAGAACCTTTCTAAAAGGCCTTGAATTTATGTCCTTGCTATACCCATTTATTTATTTATTTCACATTGAACAAAAGTACTTATTGTACTTTGATTACCAGAAAATCACAGAATCACAGAATCACCGGGTTGGAAGAGACCCACTGGATCATCAAGTCCAACCACTCGCACAAAACACTAAACCATGTCCCTCAGGACCTCGTCCACCCGTAACTTAAACACCTCCAGGGAAGGTGAATCAACCACCTCCCTGGGCAGCATATTCCAGTGCCTAATGACCCTTTCCGTAAAAAACTTTCTCCTAATCTCTAACCTAAACCTCCCCTGGCGGAGCTTGAGGCCATTCCCCCTTGTCCTGTCCCCTGACACCTGGGAGAAGAGGCCAGCTCCCTCCTCTCTACAACCTCCCTTCAGGTATTTGTAGAGAGCATAACATTGGTGCTAGTCTGGGCCTTCTGACAGTGATAATATGCAGCCTTCCTGGTAATTAGAACATAGTCTATATGTTGGAGCCAGGTTGGTGGACTTCTGAACTACTGTGGATAAAGATATTTCTCACCTGTGGCCTTGTTGATGTCTTTGAGACGATACTGGTGCTTCTCTGGCCCCATAGAGAACTGGTTCAGGGAGCTAAGCTGGTAGAAGATAGTTTCAAAGCAGTTTTAAAACCGTTAAACTTAAATTCTGTGTTTCTCTTAACAAATTCTTGAGCAGGTGTTGGGACTGCTAGTGCAATGTCAGTGGAAGTATTGGAATAGAAAACACTGCTCCCTTTTGTTGCAGTTTGTCATGGCATCAGTGAAATTGTTATTGGTAATGGCCCTAGGAGAATGTTTTGTGTGTCCTGAATATTTTGGTTGGGTTTTCTTTTTTCTTCTGTTTTACTGGAAGGTCTGTTTTCCAGGAATGTTTGTCTCTTCCTGTTTGACTCATGGAAATATCTGAACCTTGGCAGTTACACTGTTGCTGTCCTCAAGACTTGCTCAGCAGCCTCTGTGACTGAGGGAGGCCTTCCACTCAGTGGTTGTGTGGCTTGTCATGTCCAGTGTCTGCCTCTTTTAAATAGCACTTCCTTTTAGGTTCTCGGTACATACTGATTTTAGCAGATCTAGAAGATTCATTGAACAGTTTCTTGGACATGGTCTGCTGAAAAATGCTACCTAGCCTGTGTGTTTATTATTTTCAGAGTATAAAGTTAAAATATCTTTGTTCTACTGAGAATAGTCTTTCTTGTGGAGTGATAAATAAACAAGCTATTAAATATGAAGAAGAAACCACAACACCTCAGTTTAAAAACTGAGAGAAAAAGTAGAAAATAACTATTAAAAAAAAGCATTGGAGTACTGGATAGCTTCTGCTGCTTAAGGCATTAAGGGTATGACTGGGTTCACTGGATGGAAGACATGCAATGTAAACAGTGAAAACTAGCAAAGATTTAGTTGCCTTTTGAACTGTGGTAATTTTGTTTTGGTTTGGTTTTTTTTAACAAAGAATCTATTGGAAGACCTAGATGTCTTCAACAGAAGAAATTTCTTGCAGAAGTGATGACTTATAAAATTGTCAATGTTTGTTTTGTCTGCATGGGTCATTTGACTGTCTTGTTGAAGAAATTATTGAAAGTAGATTGTGGGTTCATGTAGTTGAAGAGCAAATGATGCACCTATACTACAAGTTCATTATGACAAGACAATGCTTGCCCAGTTTCAAAGTATTTAATGCCGGATGTGTTCAGATCTATCCTTGTGCCAAAGCTGTGTTGAAGTAGAGCTACTAATAATGTTCATTTAGTTCATGACTCTCAATCCTCTATGCATCCCTCATCTTGAAGTTAGGTGGCTTTGTACAGAATGGTTTTAGATAGTATGTTGTGTTGAAAATTCACTTGGAAAGGTATTGTTTGTTTGCCTTCAGTAATTGATATATTAATGGTGTGGGAGCTGAGGGTTAGGTGGAAAAATGAAACTTATGGCAGTATAGCATGCTACAGTGTGGGGGGGTTTTTTTAGTTAAGCTGGAAAGTCATTTAAAAATATGTATAGAAGAAACATGACAAAGCAAGTGATTTAAATACAGTCTGTGCCCCCAGTTGACAGATTCTTTTTAATTTAAGAAAAAAAAAGTGATAAACTAGAATTTATTACTAGATTATTATATACGTGTGCCATAAAAGCACAGTAATCCAAATCCAAGTGTAGTGTACTGTATTGATGGATAAAGTTTTAAGTTTGTTCTTGTGAGATTGTATGGGGGAATCTTTGCCAAACTCTGGAATGGCATTTCACTTGTAAGTCTTGTGTTTAGGAGTTCCTGTGTTTAAAATTGATCACCCAGGTAGACCGGAGCATTTCTGAACTTATGCATATAATGAAGGTGACATAGCTCTCCCTGCTGTTCTGGCTAACTTGGCATTAAAACTCAAAAAGCTGTTCTGTACATCTGGAATGTCCTCTTGCAGGACAGATAAAAAGGTGGTGTTTTTCCCATATAGTATGCAAGTGAAGAACTGACTTATACCTGACTTTTGGGTCATTAGAAGTGTTTCTTTTTAAAAACGTGAATATTCAGAATTAAATATTACTACGTTTGTGGTATCTGGTATAGTTGAAAATAAATTCCTAACTCTTCTGCAGGTATTAAAAAGTATGTTGTTGGCCTAATTATCAAGACATCATCTGATCCAACATGTGTAGAAGTAAGTGAATTCTTTCTTGGGGCGGAAGATTAAGGGGAATATTAACACATAACCTGACTCTTCTCTCCTCTTCTCCAGAAAGAGAAAGTTTACATTGGGAAACTGAATATGATTCTTGTTCAGGTAAGCTGGAGTTCATAATGTTTTAAATCGTGTTATAAAGTCTTTGGCTCTGCAGGTGTATCTAATGTCTGGATGCTTCACTTTTCAGATACTGAAACAGGAATGGCCAAAGCACTGGCCGACTTTTATAAGCGATATTGTGGGAGCAAGCAGGACTAGTGAAAGCCTTTGTCAGAATAATATGGTGATCCTTAAACTACTGAGTGAAGAAGTGTTTGATTTTTCCAGTGGCCAGATTACTCAAGTAAAAGCTAAGCATTTGAAAGACAGGCAAGTATATGTAGTTAAATTTAATAATTAGGGTAGACTTTGTGCATGCTCACTTGCAGTTTTTGAGTGAATGTCTACAGCTTGTCTGATTTAATTTCTGAGACAGGGTGGATTACTGATTTTTCTTTATAGCAGTACTGTTAGGTGGCACTGAACTTGTATGCACAGGTATTTTTACCTGTAGTATCTGTTGACTGATAGTTTGTAACATTTTAATAGAGCAGTCAACCTTCCTTGTATTTCCAACCCAGAATCTCCAGGCACAGACATCAGACTACTTGAAAATGTACATTATTGCCACGAATACTGGTCAAAGCCAGGAGGCTTGTGAATGCCTCACTGGACTTGGGTCTTCTGGACCTCTTCTCTGAGCACAGACATTTTGATTAAAGTAGATAGGGTTGTTTTGGGAATATAGAAATGCTTAATTTTTCAACAATTTTTTTACAGCATGTGCAATGAATTCTCTCAGATATTTCAGCTGTGTCAGTTCGTGATGGTAAGTCTTATTTGTTTAATGATATTTTTAAATGTTCTTTCCCATCCTGCCTAGCAGTATCATAATATCATCATTTACAGGAAAACTCCCAGAATGCTCCCTTAGTTCATGCAACTTTGGAAACTTTGCTGCGATTTCTGAACTGGATTCCTCTGGGGTATATATTTGAGACCAAGTTAATCAGCACACTAATATACAAGGTACTCATGCAAAAATTGGTGGCTCTTAAATTTAAATATAAGCTGATAAAAACCTTACTGTTCAACACTCTTGTAATACTCTTTTTTTTTTTCCTCTCAATAGTTCTTAAACGTTCCCATGTTTCGTAATGTGTCCTTGAAGTGCCTCACAGAGATTGCAGGTGTTAGTGTCAGTCAGTATGAAGAACAGTTTGTAACACTTTTCACACTGACCATGATGCAGTTAAAACAGGTAATGTTTTTAATTAATTACTTATGATTGTTGGATTTTGCAAAAATCGATTTCAGTAGAACCTAGTTCAGTTTACAAGTTTAAATTCATTACAGGGCTGTTGATGTGCCAAGTATTGTTCTTCAGGGGTATTTGTGGCTTGATCAGAACATGCCAAGTGTGTTTTTCTGACTCTAGATCACAGCTGTATTTCTGTTGTTTTGATTTGCTTTGATTGATTTAAGAAGTGTTTTGAGCACTCAGCCCGTCTGATGGGGAAAGCTGCAAGAGGCGTGACAAAAATGTGTACTGTGTGACTCCTATGACCTAAGCTGACCTAATTCATGGAAGTTTCTATTTAATTTTTGAAACTACTAAAAGCATTTGTGATGTGAGGCTATGCTTTAAATTCATATAGCTGGATGCTTCCCCTCTGAGCAGTTCACATTCAGGGATGCAAGTTTGCAGCTCATTGTTCTTGCACCTTAAGCAGCTGACTGTTACTTGCTCAGTTTTTACAGGTAATGCTCTTGATTCTAAATTGCAATGCACCTGGCCTGATTTTTTTCCTCTGAATGCCAGTTGAAGGCAAAATTGGGTATTTGGCATGTTTTGCAACCTGCAGGTTTTTAATGACTGTTGCATATGAACTTGATGCAAACTGTTGTAGTTTCTGCAAGTATTTTACTCTCATAACTCTGTAAAATGAAGCTGGAGAAAATTAAAACCTCACAAAAACTGGCAGCAGCAAAAGTGTTAAAGTTTGTTCTCTGTAGCTGAATAGTGTTGACATTGAAGAATGTTGTTTACTGCTTGATCATGTTGAAAATAGTTTCTTTGTATAATGATAGAATTTAAAAGTGTGCATATCTCTTAAGTTATACTAGTGGTTACTGAAAAACATGTTTTGGTATTCTTCTATGCTTCTTGCAAATTTCTAAATATTATGTAGGTGGTCTTTCATGTTGTTTCAACATTGTGATGATGTGATGTTTTGAAACTTAATGTTACTAGGAACAGGTAACAGACAGGTATTGGTTCCTGATGGAATAGATACTTGTTTACAACTGCCATTGGATGGGGAGCTTTAGTTCATCAGAACTTCTGTATCTGTTTGCTTTTTCACCTCCCTGTCCATCTTGATCCCAAAGAAATGAAGGAGCATTAAGACTTTTAGTATTAAAGATTTCTAAAGAGGGGATGCCATGGAAAGCAGGTCATGGGGTTTTTTTTTAATTTCTTGATTATCTCTGTATTGTGTTAGATGCTTCCTCTAAATAACAATATCCGACTTGCATATTCAAATGGAAAAGATGATGAGCAGAACTTCATTCAGAATCTCAGTTTGTTCCTCTGCACGTTCCTCAAAGAACACGGGCAACTTATAGAAAAAAGATTAAATCTGAGGGAAACATTAATGGAGGTAAGTTGGTCAGTTTATCAGGGTTAAAAAGGTAGCCAATGTGTTCTCATACTCAAAGGATGAAACACTAACATAATCTCTATATCATTGTATTTAACATGGATAAGAGGAAAAATAAAAATGCCATTTCCTTTACATAAGTAGTCAAATGAATATGAATTTTTGTTTCCTCTGTGATTCAGATTCTGTCTCCAGGCATCCTGTTAGTTAGTATAGGATCACATATGTCTCTGTCTCCCTGTTTTACCTTGTTGCTCCTTGAAAGTGTTAGTACTGCTTCAAAGCAAGTTCATGCATTCTTTTTCCATAGGTCTTTGCATACCACACTTTCTGTTTAAATTTCATGGCTTTAACTCTGGTACTTTACAGAGTGATGAAAGCCAGCTCAGTTATGTTTTCATTCAGCACTCAGGGCTAGTTTCTAGGGTACAGCACTTGTTCAGCACTTCCATCCTGGCAGAGCTTCTTGCCTAATTTGCCCTTTTTAAAATTTAAGGGAAAGGCTTTAAATACAGTCTTTAAGGATTATACTCTTTTGCTATGTAATGAAGTCTCTCTATGCCAGTCACGTTTAATGTCAGAGCTCTACCAAATAAGTGTGCATGCTTTATGGTAGTATTGCTGATCTTTGAGGAGGACCTGCGGGTCTCAATTACCAGCTGTATCACCAGTTACCAGTTCATGAGAAATAACATTTACAGTTGTTCTTCCTCTCTGCTTATTGCCTTCCTTTCTTGGAGACTGCTGCATTCTTTTCAGTTTTACAGTAACGTCCAACTTCACTGTTAAAACCACTGGGATCTGTGGAAAATACTGGAAATTCAGTTAAGAGTGAAGGATTGGAAAGGCTTAAATTCTAGGTGACCACTAAACACTCAGGTTACTACCTCATACTGTAGTGGGGCTAGATCACAAAATAAGTTTTTCAGTTGTGTTTTTAATTGTGAGTAAAACTTTTGCTGAGCGTGAGCTCTTCTGTGGTGACTTTTTTTGCTAGCGCTCTCCCAGTACTGACCTTGAAGGGAGTGGAACTGGCTCAATAGCCTCTTGAGGCATCGCTCCTGTGCCCCAGAATCAAGCCCCATGCAGGTACAGGAGCGACAGACTGAGGGACTGCCCTGAGATCAGGGTAGAAAGAAAAACAGAATTGCAGTTTAAACCTGTAAACCAGGTTCTGTTGGGAAGGGAAATGACATCTTGCAGGTGGATTAGCCGTAGCCTTACATGTCTGTCTTGAGTTCTAGTCCATTTTCCAGCCAGTATTGCCAGTACATTTCTTCTGGAGTTATCCCTCTACGTTAGACTTGTATTACTAAGTTGGTTTCAAATATAAAATGGTAGGTTATTCAGGAACTGTAAATTGGGTGAGCATGGCTCAAGTTGCTGCCTATGTTGAGGCTTTATTAGGAAAGCCTATGTAATAATGAAAATTCTGCTAAATTTTTGTTTAAAACTGACATCTACAAAGCTCAATCCAGAAGACAGTGTTGTAGGGCAGGTTGAAGTGTTTTACGAAGGCCAGCCTAAAATCCTTGCAAATTTCAATTTTATAAGTTGCTGCATAACAGAATATAGTTAAATGGTTACTTTTAAAAGCTCTGTCATTTTAAACCTGCACTTATGATGTGTCAGATCTTACGAAATTCTTCCAGGGATGCATTGGATCTGTGTAGACTACTCAGTGAAGCTACATAAGTTATTCCAAGTGAAATTGCCAAGAAAAATTGATGCGTATAAGATTAACATATGATGGTTTTAAATCCCTCTCAACATTGTAAATGCAGATGTTGAATCAGCTCTTTACTGCCTAAAATGCTTGTGAGTTGCTGTAGTACCCAGGTGATGAAAACTTCTTCAGATTTCATTGTTTTTGTGTTCACTGGTGGACTTTTGCTTTGGTATCTTTTGCCAGGGGACTGAAAAAGAGGCTAGGGCAGTATAGTTCCAATTTCTGTGTTAGCATCTCAGTCTGTCAGAAGTGCATCTGTGGCCTTCCTTTGTCAGCCTGGTGTGGCTCTGTTGTCAGTGAAGAAATTGGAAATATTCTGGTAGATGGCTTCTGTGGGAAGCAAACAAGAGGTGTGGCTGTGATGATTGCATTCAGTTCCTCAGGGTATGAGGATCTAGAACAAAGTACAAGTTTTGACAACAGCAGTCATTGAAACATGCTGTGAAAGAGTTTTTTGAGGCTGTAAAACAAAATGCCTTGCTGAAGCTCCAGAGGCTGTTTGATAATTTACAAACAGGTGTATTTTGTAACGGCATTTCTAAAGATGTCTTTAGGCTACTTTAGATTTAAGAATTGATACGTACTTTGAAAGTAACAGTAGTCCACGGGCACTTTGATTTTAAGTTGCTCTGCTGGTCAGGAGTGTGTGACTTTGCTAATATCATTGCCAGTGTTCATGTCTCTTGTTCTTTACTTATGTTCAATTGGCGCTTTATTGGTATTTGGATAATCGAATCAGTAGCAGCGTGGCTTTATCTACAGAAATAATTAGCAATGACACATTTAAACTACACTTTTCCAGGCTCTTCATTACATGCTATTGGTATCAGAAGTTGAAGAAACAGAGATTTTCAAGATTTGTCTTGAATATTGGAATCATTTAGCTGCAGAGCTCTACAGGGAAAGTCCATTTTCAACATCTGCTTCTCCACTGCTTTCGGGAAGTCAGCACTTTGATGTTCCTCCAAGGAGACAGCTTTATTTGCCTGTATTGTCCAAGGTAATCCGTTCTTACATAATGAAACCATAAAGATTGAGATGCTGTTCGTAACTGTAGAAATTTTACTTCCTGTAAGAGGTGACATAAGAAAAACTTGCTTTGAGTGGGTGGTAATTGATTTAACTGTAGATATTTAATGTATTGCAAATGTGAAAATAGCTTGGGACGACATCAGTGTATCAGAGAGTATTAATATGGCATTTCAGTTCTGTTAAGATACTTAGCACAAACATATGACTTAAGCGTTCCTTTAAACAGATAAAGGCTGGAATGTTACAGTGAGAGGAAAGGAGATGTGTTTGTGGGGGGGAAAAGCGATCTTCAAAGACCTCTAATACTACATGTGCACTTCGAGGCTCTAGAAAGTATACTTCATAGTTTGGGGTTGGTTGTTTTTTGTTTGTGGTTCGTGGTTTCTTTTTTTTACTACTCAGCTTGTTCATGGAGAAAGAGAAAATCAGCAGGCTCTGTTCTTAATGGCTTTTTTAGTTAACATGTCTCTGTGCAATCTTAATGTGAGTTAATCTCATGAGGTGCTGGATAAATCCCATATATGGGTCAGACTGCGTGACCAGTGTGCTCTGGAAACACTTGTGGAGCTGTGCCCGTCTTTTCATGTTACATTTTGATTCAGTTTTAACTTTCTTTTGCCACATACAGGTTCGATTGCTCATGGTTAGCCGTATGGCGAAACCTGAAGAAGTCCTAGTTGTGGAAAATGATCAAGGGGAAGTAGTACGAGAATTCATGAAAGATACAGATTCCATAAACTTATATAAAAATATGAGAGAAACACTGGGTAAGTGTTCTTGCTGGCGTTGCCATGCTGCAGGTCTGTGCAGCTGTGTCAGCAGCATGCGTGTTACAGAATGGTGGCTTATTATCTGAATCATTGTGTCGGCAAAATGATTGTCATTCAGACTTGAAAGAGAGGGAAGGGAGACTGTTGTCTGAAGTTTTCTGTTTTAAGCATGTAGTGTTGTATGACTTGTTAATATAGTAAAATGCTGTTTTTTGTCCCTTGTCTTTTCCCATGGAACAACACCTTTACCAAAATGTTTCAGATAGAATGAAACGTTAATTTTGTCAGAAAGCTGTTAAATTGGAAGGATTTTCTGACTTGCTGGTTATTCTTTCACTTGTGGTTTTTCTTTTGCAGACCAAGCATTTCTCAGCAAATTTTATTTCTTCCTTCAGTCTTCAGAATAACTTTTAAATTTTTTTTTGTAATACTTCTAAAATACTAAATTCTGGCCAGAACTTGAGTTTCAAAAAACATGTACAGTTAGTACTGAGGTCTTATAATGACCTTGCTTGAAAGTACAAACACTGCAATTAGTTATGTGTCATGTAGAAAAAAAATTCAAAAGCTGTAGGCACACTGAAGAACATCAGAATTGGTTTTTTTTGTAGCAGTAAATTTAGGCAGTGTATTTTATTTTTCCTGTGTATACTAGTGTAGTTATCTTTGGAAGTCTCATGTTCATCTGTGACTGTTTTATCAGTGAATTGATAATCCCTAAATGTTCTAGTGATTAAAAAAAATTTCAGAGTCCTAACTGCAACTTCCAAGGGACAGGGTGGAGCTTGAAGTTGTCACACATTTAGGACAGTAAACCTGCCAGTGTTAATTTTTCTATCAAATGTAAATCCTTTAAGGAAGACTGAGTGTTACACTAGGCTTACAAACTATGATGGGGGGAGGAAACCTGTGTGATGCTTTTTTTCCCCACCTATGTACTCGTGATGCAGATACAACCAGCATTATATTATCATTCTGGTATCTTTCCATATTGAACATTTTTTTGTTCTGTTTTGTTGTATTAAATGTTTAATTTACTCTATTAAAATTATTATTGTATGTCCTGAGCCTTAGTCATATTTCCAGATAGAAGATTATTTACGTGGAAATGCAGATTTTTTTAGTGTTCTGGTTTTAACTTGCTCATAGTGTATTACCTCTAAAATTCTCTTTTTATTGAAAAGCTATAAGGTAGTGGAATCTATATTCTATGACACAGTCAAAATCTGTTTCTGAATCTGGCCTTAAGCTGCTTTTGACTTGCTGGGATTTAGAATTTTATATTGGAGACACTAATCCTATTGGGGAATAATGCAAATGTCTTGAGTTGCGATACTTGAATCTTCCCACCTAGACTCATTTGGGAGTAGCATCTCCACTTCACTGGTGATTATTGCAACTAGCAGGCTTAATGACATTGAAATAAAGAGCAGAATAAAATTGATTGACTTAGACACTGTATAGTGTCCCCCACAGGTTGCCAGTCCTATTCCCTGTACACCATCCATATGAGTGCCTTTTGCTAATAACTTAGCAACTGGTTTGACTGGTATGCAAGACATTCATTATTTAGACTTCTCACATTGCTTGTGCGTGGTGTTTTGCTGAAATCCCTTGGAGCAAACGTAGATTTTCAATAAAATTGATTGTCAGTCTTTAAAATACAGTTGTAAAAAATGTGTGTTTATATTTTTAGTTCATTCTGTGATGAGTTCAGGAAAGAAGCACTGGGCTTTACCTAATGATTTTTTTCTCACAACAAATATAACTTTGTGGAGTGGTAAACCAGATTGTTGCTAAATTTATAACATGCCTTTTAAATATGTTTCAGTTTATCTTACGCATCTGGATTATGCAGACACAGAACGAATTATGACTGAAAAACTTCACAATCAAGTGAATGGGACAGAATGGTCATGGAAAAATTTGAATACCCTGTGTTGGGCTATAGGCTCAATCAGTGGCGCGATGCATGAAGAAGATGAAAAAAGATTCCTTGTTACAGTAATTAAGGTATCACAGTATAAAACTAACAGCTTTGTAACACTTTGTAATTTGTGCTGAAGAAATTTACGCTTAAAAATGCTGCTGTATGTTCTTAATGAAGGCTTATAAATTCTTTGGCTATGAAGAACACACTAATCCAAATAGTCTTTTCATGGTGAAAATTTCAGGCACAGAATTTAATTTAATTTATGACGAAGTGTTTTTCTTTGGGGGTGCAGAAGGGATGGAAAGGGATTGCTAATGAAATCAAGGAGAGTGGTGTAATAACACACATTTTTTACTAGCTAGCACCCTGCTATTTTGGCCTTTTCCAAATACTCATTGTTCAAAGTGAGTTTTTGTAAAGGTGTGCAGGAACAAAGCATTTTTCACAAGAATAATGGACCTGACTTTAGCGAGCCATAAGAATTCATTCAGAACTTAATTTCTTCTGTCTTATGTTGAATCTGTGTTGATATCAACTGCTTGGTCATTATTGAACACTGAGACTTACAGAAATCTGTAGTTATATTCAAAATGGAGATTCTGTAGTTGAAAATGCAGTATTCCTGGTTTGGTTGGAACTTAAACAATTGCACACCACCCCAATCTTAGCTCACTTGGGGTTTTTGTTTGTGGCTTGGTGAGGTTTTTTTTTACCTTTGGTGGGCGTTGGTTTTTATACTTTGTTTTGCAGTGCCTTTAATTGGAGCTGGACAAACTTGGAGAGAAACATAAAAATATGTTTTGTTGTAGGATCTTCTGGGGCTCTGTGAACAAAAGCGAGGAAAAGACAATAAAGCCATTATTGCATCAAATATAATGTACATAGTAGGTCAATACCCACGGTTTTTGAGAGCTCATTGGAAATTCTTGAAGACAGTAGTCAACAAGCTGTTTGAATTTATGCATGGTAATTATCTAGTTTTGACTTGCTGTTTAATTATTTTTTGTGCCCATGCATGCCCATGTATGGGGAAAAATACAAAGCAGTAACTGACTTCATTTGATTTAGAAACCCACGATGGTGTCCAGGATATGGCTTGTGATACCTTCATCAAAATAGCACAAAAATGCCGCCGACACTTTGTTCAGGTTCAAGTGGGAGAGGTCATGCCATTCATTGATGAAATCTTGAACAACATTAATACAATCATCTGTGACCTTCAGCCACAACAGGTATGTTTAATTCTGCATCATGGATAATTCCTAAAGGCTAATAAAAAAAGTTAATTCATGTCAAACTGTAGCCATGGTTTTCTAGGCTTCACTTATTTTTCTTAGTTTCTTGTTAGTGTTAATTTTATGGTAGAAATGGCACAATTGGGGTGCATTACTGAGACCTCAATTAGAACGCTTGGAAGGAGAATTAAAGTGCATTTAGTTGCAATTTTGATTGTTGGAATGTTTTACCAATATATATATATACCAATATTTACAATTAGATACTGAATCTAATTCTGTGGTTCTGATTTGGGAACAGTAATATTGTACTGTGAACAGTTTTTCTATAGCTCTTGTATTATTGAAAGGGGTATGAGGAACAAGCCAAAAGCACCTACACCTAGGAAGGGCAGAGCTCATGAAGTAAGAGTAATGCCCAAATGTGACATATGCTGATATGTTGCAATAAGTTTCTGAAACTTCGAGTAGAGTGGATCTGGCATGTGGAATAAAAGTACTTACACGAGTGATGTAATCCAGTCCAGAGTTCAAACATGCCTGGTAATATTTAGTTAAATGGTGTCATCTGTGCTTCCTCAATTCAGGATATGATGACACAATGAAGAAAGGCTCTGAGATGTATATAGTGGTGTTTGAAGGGAAAGGGAATGGAGGTTTGTTTTATGCCTGAAAGTAAGGAAAGAATGCAGAAAGCTTAAATCAGGCAGGGGAAAAGGTATTTCAACAGTGAAACCGCTTTTCAGCCTTCACTGTGTGCCGGTTGGTAACAGTATAAAACATTCTTTACTTAGTTTTAACCTTCCTGTGTGATTTGTTGTTCCAATCAGGTGCATACATTCTATGAAGCAGTGGGATATATGATTGGGGCACAGACAGACCAGACTGTGCAGGAGCATCTGATAGAGAAGTACATGTTGCTTCCTAATCAAGTATGGGACAGCATAATTCAACAGGCAACAAAAGTAAGCTCATAAATTTTAAGTGTATTGTGTGTTCAAGTAAAGAAAACTTGCTTAATATTTCTTTTGCCTGGGGTTTAATTTTAGCTTTTCTCCCAGGCTACCCTTCACCTGACTTAGAAGTGGGTTTTCTTTCTGAATAGCAGAAAAGTTAAAATTCATTTCTGCTTTCTCTTCTGTCATTCTCTTAAAGTCATTCATATTTATTCTTACTTTAATTTTCTCTTTTTTTTTTTTTTTTAATACTTTATCCCCCCCCATTAAAGAACAGTTGTGCACTGCACAAGAGGTCCTTTTGGAGTTCATTAGGATCTTGAAACAACCCGAGTTACTCTTCACTCTTAAATCAAGAATGTACTGCCTTTCCGTAGGACCACTTCTGTCTATTTTCGCCTGCCTAATTCTTCCTCCTCAGTTGAAAAATACTTATGCAGAAGAGCAGAATTAAATCAACTGAGGTTCTGTCCTGACTTTCTATTTGAAAAGGTGGCAAGAGCCATGAAGAAAACAGCAGTATTATGAGTCTGGGAATTTCAGCAATACGTTCTTTAACACTGTGTAAGACAATAGGACAAATTTGTTCACTACAAATAAATGGAATTTTTTTTTTAACAGAATGTTGATATTCTAAAGGATCCTGAAACTGTTAAGCAGCTTGGCAGCATTCTGAAAACCAATGTAAGAGCATGTAAAGCAGTTGGCCACCCCTTTGTGATTCAGCTTGGAAGAATTTATTTAGATATGTTGAATGTGTACAAGTGCCTAAGTGAAAATATTTCTGCAGCTATTCAGGCCAATGGTAAGAAATTCCATGTTTTTTCCTGTAAGTGGTGATTAGCAGTTTGTCATCAGATTTCAAAGTACTTTCCAAGTAGGTTAATTTTATCATGTTCATCTTACTCTCCATTTTCCCAAACAGTGACTCCAAGTGCTTGTTTAGGTACCACATGTTTTATTCAAATAAAAAACTAGTTATTTTAAAGGAAGGGAAAACCAACCTATAAATGAGAAAGTTTACAATAAAGACACAGCATAGATGGTAACTTAAAATTAATAGACATCCTACTGAGACACAGTTTTGGTGTGTATTCTTTTAGCTTACTCTAGTTTTGAATATGAAAAGACAAAAATTGAATCTCATTCACTTTTGAAAAAGCTATTTGCAGGGTTTTGGTACAGTTCTGGGCTAGTAAATAGCTTTATTACAGCTTTAGTGTAGGTGACCAAAAGTCATGATAAACCAGTCTTGCAGTTATTGAGAAGGAATTATAGATTGCCTAACCTTTTTTTCACTAAATGAATTGGGGCCTGTGGTATCTTGGGAATATGTGCTTCTCTAGTAGTTCATTCTGTCGTGTGACCAGTTTTCTTCCTGTTGCAGATGATATTGGGAAATGTGTATGCTAAGTAAAACTTGGTAACCAAGTGGCTGGTTGACCTTGAAGGTTCTTGGAATTCAGAATAAATTTGACATTAGAAATCAATACCTTTTGATTTGGCATCTCTGATGGCCAGCGTTTGCTGTCAGAAACAGTGCCTTTTTAAGAGACAGTTGCCAGAACTGTAGCCCTGATGTGTGCTACTTATTCATCAATTACTGTGATTGCAGTTTACTCAGAGCATGGTTTCACAACTGGCTCTGTTGCCAGCACAAGCAATCTAACCTTTCTTGTGTTGATGGCACTCTCAGGTTTTCCTGTGCTTGTACTAGAATGGTTGTATGGCTGTCCAGTGAACTAGATCAGGTTTCACTGATGAGATACCCTGAACTAAGGATAAGGCCTTTTTAAGAAGTGTGTACTTTACACACAAAGACAAATGGAAAGATCATTCCTCTTAGATGAAATCAGGAAGTCTCTTGTTCTCCCCCCCATCACTTAATGAGAACCAAGTGCAAGCTCAGTCCAGGAACATAAGTGAATATGCAATGTTTCCCGTACTTGACAAACAAGATGTGACTTTTTGATTGCTGTATCTTAGGGTGCTGTCAGCAGTAATTTTGTAATGCTATCTGGCAGCTTGGTCCTATGGAGCCTGAATGGGCAGATCTCTTTTATATCCCTAAAGTAGAGAATTTTCTGTTGCATAGAATCTTTTTAAGTTTTGGTTGTTTGTTTTATTACACCGTACCTTATTAACTGAAGATTTTAAACTTTTCAGGTGAGATGGTAACAAAGCAGCCCTTGATTAGAAGTATGAGGACTGTAAAAAGGGAAACCTTAAAACTGATTTCTGGCTGGGTGAGCAGGTCCAATGATCCTCAGATGGTAAGTAGATTTATTTCATACAGTTAAGTTGTAAGACAGAATTAGTACTAACTCAAGAGCTGTTCTGTTGTTCACTGAATCAGTTGGTCACAGCAACTGGATTCAGGAGGTCTGCAAAACTTAAAGGAGAGAGTATGATCATACAGAGGTAAGCCTGAGCTATGTTTGAGATACTTGAGTTAATTATACTTAGCTGTGAGTAATCTTAGATGGACTTGAGGAGGTTGAAGAGAATCCTATTGAAAGCCATGCTAGATGGAAACAGAGGGTGGTGAGTTTATGGAAGGGTAATGTATTTCAGCTTCCTCAGGAAAAGTATCACCTGTAACAAAACAGTGAACTTCGCTGTAAACTGTATGCTAGAGACTTTGATAACTGCTTTGGTATAACCATGGCTTTTTTTCAATCAGGTGGCTGAAAACTTTGTTCCTCCCTTGTTGGATGCTGTTCTGATTGACTATCAGAGAAACGTCCCAGCTGCGAGAGAACCTGAAGTGCTCAGTACCATGGCTATCATTGTAAACAAGCTGGGTGCACACATCACTGCTGAAATACCTCAGATATTTGATGCTGTTTTTGAGTGCACATTGAATATGATCAACAAGGTACTTCTATTTAAACTTTGGTTAAGGCATCTCCCTAGTGACAGAAGACAAAACCAGTGGGGCTTTATAAGTGTCTGGGCTTGGCTGTTGGTGCATGTCTAAGCAAAAGACATGCTTTTCTTGGAGTGAAGGGAAGCAGTATGCAGTGAATGTGGAGTTACGCAGCCTTCAGTTTATGGAAGTTTAACAGAGGTTCATGCCTACTTTCTGTGAATATCACTTGCATGTGTGGTGTCTTTTGGGTTATCTCCCTGCTTTTTTTGCATTCACAAAGCATTTGTGGCACTTAAGGAAATTTCTGCTCAAATGAACATACTTTTGCAGTCTGCCTGCCTGGTTGAATGTCTTGAAGCTCATGGCCCATGAATATTCTGTTTAGCTCTCAATTTAAGGCATTAGTGATTTTTCTTCTCTTCTGGGAACTTGGAATGTTGTGCTTTTGGAAACAGAAGCATGCTTCAGTCAAATGTCAGTGTAGAACTAATTGCTAAAAGCCATAAATCTTCACAATTCATGAGTATAACTACTTGTCAGTCACTTTGAGTATTTCCTCAGTAAATGCGGTTCTTGTGCAGTTATGCATCTGTACAACACTCAAGCACTACCAGCTGAATTAGTGCTACTTTGCAGTGGGTGCAACCACAAACTGCACCCGTGTAGCAGCGCACATGCTTAGCCAGTGTTAAAACCACCCGTCTGTTGAGCTGTTGGACTGAGCGGTGATTCAGGTTATGTGCTGACAAAATGTGACTTGGCCTGTTTGGGCCGTATAACTCTAAAGCATGGGTTATCGAGCTCTGGTGGGGAAAATCAAGGGGGGGAACTTTGCTGAGGAATACAGCCTTTGCATTTAAGGTCATTTTAAACTTGAGGTCTAAATGCTGTTCTTCGTCAGATCTGGGCTCACTCTGCTGAAGATCTTACGATTGTTCAGGGAACTTGAAGTCTTTTAAATTTTTTTTTTTTACCACTCCTCCTCTTCTTCTAGGACTTTGAAGAATATCCTGAACATAGAACAAACTTTTTCTTGCTACTCCAAGCTGTAAATTCTCATTGCTTCCCAGCGTTCCTGGCCATTCCACCTGCACAGTTCAAACTTGTTTTGGATTCTATTATTTGGGCTTTCAAACATACAATGAGAAATGTTGCAGATACAGGTAAATGAATGTGTTAGTAACACATGCATTTTTCAATATCAAGTTGGTTGCGGGGGTTTTTTTGTAGAATGTTGTTTTCCTGTATCTTTTTCTTTAGTCAGAGGATTCTGGTAACACAATTCTGTACTGCATTTGCACAGCAATAATGTTCTTTTGTCTTGGCTTCAAGTTGTCAGCTGGGTTAATGGGTTGAAATACATGGATGCTGTTTTACTCTTAGCTTTAAGAGCACTGATACAGTTTCTGCCTGCTCTTTTTCCACGCGAGGGCTTGCGCTTTTCTGAAATGGCTGAACAGCTTCTAAAACTGGTGTTATAGCTCTGCTGTGGAGTGTTTTGACTTAGCACCTCAGTAAGAACTGTTCATAACTAGCTTGAAAAGTCAAGCAGGAAAATGGATGAGGGTGAGGCTAAACTTAGGGGAGGCTGTATAGAGTCCTTCAATTCTGAAAACATTTTTTTTTCAAGATTTTGGGTATAGTGCACTGTCTTGACTGCTGGATAAAAATATGTTGTGAAGCCACTTAGTTTTTAGCCAGTTGTCTTGTTGCAGTGTTTGGAAAGGATGGAGACAAAGATAGCTTTCAGTGGTATTTCACCTAGTAATTTAAATATTTTTCGTGTAGTTCTAAAAAACCAAACCTTTTCCTTCTTACATTAGCAAGCACTTTTTTTTTGGTGGAGGTTTTCTCTCACCTTTATTAGTACAAGTTAAAGCGATGTGATTGGGTTTTTATGCTGCTGTCATCTCATAATGCAATAAAATAAAGGTGCTGTGTGAATGTGGCTGTAGCCCCCTAGTGGCTGCCAGAGAAAATCACTGCATGTGTAGTACTTGTCTTTTTGGTTCCTAGTGGAACTTTATGGGTGTTCTGCATCTTTTCAGAAGAAGCAAAAATATGCTAGAGGTTTCAGTACTGTCCTGTTGCTAACTTAGTTTTTAAATGTATATTTTCCAGGACTTCAGATACTTTATACTCTACTACAGAATGTTGCGCAAGAGGAGACTGCTGCCCAGAGTTTCTATCAGACATATTTCTGCGATATCCTCCAGCACATTTTCTCAGTTGTAACAGACACCTCACACACTGCTGGTAAGAATGCACATATGCCAGCCAGGTGGTGAAAACAGTTGAAGCAATGTTACACATCCTCTTCTGAATATTAACTGCATTTGTATAACTTCTGTTCAGGTTTGACAATGCACGCATCGATCCTTGCGTATATGTTCAACTTGGTAGAAGAGGGAAAAATAAGTACTCCGTTAAACCCGGGGAATCCAGTGAACAACCAAATGTTTATTCAGGAGTATGTGGCTAATCTTCTCAAATCTGCATTTCCTCACCTGCAAGAGTAAGTGTGCCCTGATTCTTCAATTACTTAGATGTGGGTTCTTGTGTCTTGAAATATTAACTGATGTGTTTACTGTTAGTGCCCAGGTTAAGCTGTTTGTAACGGGACTCTTCAGTTTGAACCAAGATATTCCTGCCTTCAAGGAACACCTAAGGGATTTCCTTGTCCAAATAAAGGTATGTGTGGAGGGATTTTTTTCAAGAAATGAAATATGAGTTAGCAAGATGATACTCTTGGAAAAGGAACAGCCTTTATTCAGTGTTTGTTTCAGAGATACAAGTTATTTTGCAGCTTTTTAAAATGTAGCAAGATCTTAGTCATAGAGCTTGCATGACTGCCCTTTTGTATAATCTATTTCAGTGTGATTTCATTTCTTAAATTGGGCTTAAATGTCATCACTTGTGCTTGATGCCCACAATTCCTGTGGCCAAGATGGCTGCAAAACTTAACCTAATGGGAAATAAAGCAAGTAGGTTTTTAACAAGATTTTGCTTCAGTTCTGATTGGGACGCGTTTTGAAACTTGCTATGCTTTTTATTTTTCTGAAGATGCTAGAATTCAGGAAGACTGTAGGAAGGTCTGTTAATTAGTCATGAGACTGCAGTCGTCAGGTAGAATTGAAATGATGCTCCTTTAATGGTGATACCTTCCCACTGCTTTGTTACTGCAACATCTTGCTCTTTAACACAGAGTGAAAATCTTAAAATATTTTGCATTCGTTTACATCAGTTCTGACCTTAGAAGCAGAAGCAAAACCAGCAAATAAATACCTGGCTGGGACTATGAAGGGAAAATGTTTTCTGTATCATTCTGGACTTGGGAAGCTTATTAGTCTGCCTGAAGCATTTGACAATAAAATAATGACTTTGTATGAATTATACAGGAATTTGCAGGTGAAGACACATCAGACTTATTCTTGGAGGAAAGAGAAACAGCCCTTCGGCAGGCTCAAGAGGAGAAGCATAAACTTCAGATGTCTGTACCTGGCATCCTTAATCCACATGAAATTCCTGAGGAGATGTGTGATTAAAAAAAATAATAAAACAAGTTTTGCAGTTTTCTTTCTGTACAGCTACTTTGTTGTGATAGAAGAAAACAGCACTTGGATATTTGTTGACCAAAATGATGCCAATTTGTAAATTAAAATGTCACCTAGTGGCCCTTTTTCTTATGTGTTTTTTTTGTATAAGAAATTTTCTGTGAAATATCCTTCCATTGTTAAAGCTTTTGTTTGGTCATCTTTATTTAGATTTGCATGAAGTTGAAAATTAAGGCATTTTCAGAGTAACTACTTCATGCCCATTTTGTGGCTAAGGGGAAAATAGGCAAAACGTAACTTGTAAAAGACTATATTGCAAAATAATACAATTTCCTGTAAGAGTATGGATTTTTTAATTCGGGATCATTTTCTTTCTAGTCTGTTCTGCAGTCTAGGAGAAAAGGTAATGAGTAAGCCGGAATTGTTAAGCAGAAGACTATAGCACTGCATTTGTTTTGATCAGTTAACAGCTTTCTGGACTGAGTGGTAAGGCTAGGCTATGTGTATTCGCAAGTTGTATGGCAAGTTTGCAGCAAGATCATGTGCATATCATCCCATTGTAAAGCAACTTCTGAAGAGTATGGGAACACAGTACAGTTAGTTATTTTTACACAGTTCTTTTGTTTTTGTGTGTGTGCTGTCGCTTTGTCGACAACAGCTTTTTGTTTTCCTCAATGAGGAGTGTTGCTCATTTGTGAGCCTTCATTAACTCGAAGTGAAATGGTTAAAATATTTATCCTGTTAGAATAGGCTGCATCTTTTTAACAACTCATAAAATAAAATAAAAAAAAAACTCTTGGCTTTTGAGATGACTTATACTAATTTACATTGTTTACCATGCTGTAGTGCTTAAAGAACACTACTTAAAAGCAAAATAAACTTGGTTTACATTTATTTTTCTTTCTTTGGCTTATTCTTTTATTGGATGAAAATGCTGTCATCATATTTAAGATTGGTATCCTGAAGGTTATAGTAAAAATCCCTTGAGGTCTTAGAGATAACTGTCTTTCTGGCTTGCCTCATCTCAAGGACTTTGGCTGTGCTTGAAATTAGCATCAACTAAGTTGGGTGCCATTAAAAGTACAGCAGCTGTTCTGACTTACCTCCATAAATAACTATTCCATGCTACTTTGCTATAAAATGCCAGGAGTAAGGTACTCTTGCTCTCTCTGGACTCTTCCAAAGAGGTATTGCACTGTATCTCGACAAAGCAATTGATACTAGTACATGTTAATAACACGTAGAGAAGATCTAGTTATTTTTCTACCTAAAGTTTTGTAGTTAAAATGATTTTGGGGTTTATGAAATCGATACAGAAAGCAGTATGAATAATAAGATCGTGTGCAGTCTTGGCTCCCCCATTTTTGTTCTGTCTTGTCTCTGTTATCTAACAGTTGCTGTTAAGCTTTTCCAAAGTTTTGCCATTTATTTGGTCTCTAATCTTAAGATTGTTATTGTGATACAAAGTATAGCAATTCATACAGAGCTGTAAAACGAGGTTAGACAGTTGTGAAGATGTTTTATGTAAGTTTGGCTACTGTAGTTAACTTTGTGCTGTATATTCCTTTTCAAGTAGAAGTGCATGAGTTAGCGATATTCATGTAGAATTTAGCTGTGGCCAAAGTGTTGGCAGTCCCAAGTATTGACCCCTCTCCGTTTGTGAAAATCTCTGAATTTCTTTTATGTAGCTGGCCCTGAAAAAGCAGAGCTGCTTCTGCCTGACGGTTGCGTGGCTGGCAACTGCTCACCTTCGGAGAGAAGGTTCCTGTAACGCTTTATGGCTGGGACTTAAAGTACAGCCTACCAAAATTGTTTATTGTTTTGATAGTTAAAGAATTAATTTATTTCTCCATGAAGCTCATGATGTAAGCTTTTTCATGTCTTCCTGTCCTGCTGTTGGTCTGGCTTTCTGTTCTGCTCTGGGAAGGTGGTACAACTGTTAATAGGCAGTTTAAAGTGCTCTGGAAGGATGCACCTGGGATGGATGGACATAAATAGCTTGTGACCAGACTGAATTTTGCAGCATTACAGAGCTACAGGTTATCAAAAGCTGGGCCAAGAAATAAAACGTTTGTAAAAAGGAGATAAATGCCACTGATAACATGACATCAGAGTGCTCATATCCCGTGAGTCACAACTAAATACTGGATCAGTTCTGACATGCGGTGGCATTAGCAGAGCGTTGGAAGTACTTTTAAACAAAAAATGCACATACCTCCTACCCATGTTACTTCCCGTATTTAAGATTCAGATCAGTCTGGTTGTTTACTGATGAATTAAATCCAACCTAAACTCAAGCAAATCTGAAATGTATTTTTAAAGTTGATTCAGAGTAGTTTCATTATTTTGATACCGTTTGGATTATTTAGTAACAAAAATTTTAATCTTAGGTTTTGCTTCCCTTTTAGATTAAAAACTGTGGTCTTGACTTGTTACCTTAAGAATCGGTGCCTTTTGCTGATCTCTGCGGATGCTGTAAAAATGCAGCTTCTGCAGAGTTCTGGATACCATTAAAGATTGATTTGACTTGTGCGTGTGCATATTTCTAGTGCAGTTATCCTGAACGTGGACAAGAGAGTTACAGTGTATGTCTAAGGAAGTTGTAGTTCTAATGCACACTGTAAATAAAAATATGTGGATAAAAAGCATGAACCATCATATAAGCATCTACGTAACTTGTAATTATATGTAAACCAATGTTTTGTGCATATTTCTATACAGATTTTTCAAAAAAAACCCCAATTCTGTGTGCTCCAGGTACATTCATAAATATTAATATTGCAGGGTGTTTTCTGTGTTTACATGAACTGATTGCCTGTCAGCTGATGAAGACACCCCCAAGAACTTGTTTCAGGTTACCACAATGTGTTTGCTACTGTAACAGAAGCAGATTATTTTCCAAAGCGTTTTAGGTTAGTTTGTTTTTGTTTTTTTTTTTTTACTAGAAGAATTTTGTGTGTGTTAATCTGATTGGTTAAGTGAACTATTTTCCAATAAAGTTAATATTTATGCAAAAAAAAATAGTAACGCTT
>WAAB01025145.1:223354-284113 GCA_013389865.1 Piaya cayana
TGAAGTTCATTCGTTTACTTCTTAAGAGATAGATTCTCTTTTAACGACAATGCGCTATTTCCGACAATTCGCAGACGCTGTGATTGCCACCAGACGCTTGTTATGCAAGAAAAAAAGTCGCTGACCGAGGGAGAGGGAAAAGCAGACGAAGAACCGAGCCGCACCCGCGGTAGAACGAAGCCAGAGGGGAGCCGTGCGCGGCTAATGGGAGCGCCGGAGGCTCGTTTTCGGGAGAGAAGCGCCCGTTCGGGAAGGAGAGAGATGGCCGACAGCCCCGCCGCTGGAAAACGCCCCTCGGCGGCCCCGAAGCCCCGCCTGGGAACGGGAAGCTTCCTCGGGAGGCGCCGAGGCCGCCCAGCGCTCCCTGCAGGCGGGAGGCCCCGGCCGGGCAGCTCCGCTGGGGGGACCCAGCCTGCCTCCCGCTGGCTCGGTTCCCCTGCTTCACCGCTTCCAGCGTCGAAAACGCTTCTAACCAGGATGAGCCTCCCCTGGCGCAACTTGAGGCCGTTCCCTCCCATCGTACTGCTTGTTCCAATCCCCCTGCCATGGGCAGACACACCTCCCACCCGACTAGGCTGCCCAAGGCCCCATCCAGCCTAGTCTGGAACACCCCAAGGAACGGGGCAGCCACAGCTTCCCTGGGCAACCTGTGCCAGGGCCTCACCACCCTCACGGTGAAGAAATTCTTCCTTAAGTCTAGTCTAAATCCCATTTATACCCATTGACCCTAGTCCTGTCACTACACACCTTTGTAAACAGTCATAGCCCTTGCCCTCTTGTCAGGTACCCAGAAGCCACCTGCCTCTGCAGCATTCCCACGTGGAATCACTAAGGTTGGAAAAGACCTCTTAAGATCATCCAGTCAAACTATCAACCCAACATCATTATCCATGCCTGGGCTGTGGTTTAGTGACGTGTCACATTTATCTGTCTTTTAGACACCTCCAGGGATGGTGACTCCACGGCTTCCCTGGGCAACCTATTCCCGTGCCTCACCAATCTCATCATTAATTTCCTCCTTACTCTAAAATGGCCCCTCTCCAATTTATTGCCATTCCTGCTGGTCCTATCACTACAAGCCTTTGTCAAAAGTCCCTCCATGGGTTCTTCCTCCAGCTACCTCAGCCACCTTGATATGAGAAGCAGTCACTATTATAAAAAGTTGAATATTTTTAGTTTAAGGTAAAGTAGATGAGGTTTAACTTGAAGTAATGAAGTACAGTCAGACTGAATGTCCCTCTGAGAGCATGTTTTCTTTCAAGCAGTGTGTTTCCAGACACAATTCATTCTTTGGTGATGATGATGCCTTGTGTTCAGTGTGTTCTGTGCTGAACAGAAGTGTCTTCTGCAATCACCTCTGTTTGCAGCCTCTCTTAAATGCAAAGTCAGGCAGAGAGCTGGAACCAACTCCAAACAGCAAAAGTTTAAATGATCATGAACTTCATAATGACATTAAAGCTAGTCCTTGGAAGGTAATTCTGCAGAGAAGGCCTTGGGGGTGTAGATTGATAAGAAGTTCAATGTGAGCTGGCAATGTGTGCTTCCAACCCAAACCAACTGGGTCCTGGGCTGCACCAAAAGAAGTGTGGCCAGCAGGTCAAGGGAGGTGATTCTGCCCCTCTCTTCCTTTCTTGTGAGACCTCATCTGGAGTGCTATGTCCAGTTTTGGAATCCTCAACATAAGAATATGGAATTGTTGGAACTGGTCCAGAGGAGGGCTACAAGGATGATCAGAGGGCTGGAGCACCTCTGCTGTGAGGCCAGGCTGAGAGCTGGGCTTGTTCAGCTTGGAGAAGAGAAAGCTCCGAGACCTTAAAGCAACATTTCAGTACCTGAAGGGGCTGCAAGAAAGATAGGGAGGGAATGTTCACAAAGTCTTGTAGTGATAAGACAAGGGGAAATAGGTTTAAACTGGAGAGGGACAGGTTTAGACTAGATGTACGGAGGAAATTCTTCACCATGAGGGTGGCGAGGCCCTGGCACAGGTTGCTCAAGGAAGCTGTGGCTGCCCCAATCCCTGGGGGAGTTCAAGGCCAGGCTGGATGGGGCCTTGGGCCACCTGGTCTGGTGGGAGGTGTCCCTGCCCATGGCAGGGGGGTTGGAACTGGATTATCTTTAAGGTCCCTTCAAACCCAAGCTCTTCTGTGACTTTTCTACGCTAACAGAATGCGCGTAAGGTTTCTGGGAGAATTTATACCCCTGCAGGTGAGCGGGGCCTGCTCTGTCGCGGCTCCCGTGGGGCCGCAGCCCCGCTGCCGGGCGCTGCCCCGACGGCCCCTTTAAGGCGAGGCCGCTCCCCGCGCCGAGGCGGGAGGCTGCCGGGCGCGCGCCGCGCCGCCGCCATTTTACCCCGGCGGCCGCGCTGCCGCCCCGCCCCAGGCTGGGAAAGGCGGGGCGAAGGGGAAGGGGAGGAGGAGGAGGGGCTCGTCCGCCTTCACCTCCCGCCCGGTCGGAAACTGCCGAGCCGAGCCCGAGCGCCCCGTCCGCCCGCCCGCCCTCCCCGCCTCCCTCCTCCTTCCTCCCCCTCGGCAAAATGGCGGCGCGCGGAGCCGCTGGAGCCGCCGAGTGACTCGGCTTCTCCTCCCGCCGCCGCCTCATTTGCATCGATCGGCCGCCCCATCNCCCGTCCCATCGCAGCCCTTTCCCATCTTATGCCATTTCGTCCCTTTTCTCACATCTCATCCCTCTCCCACCCATCCCATGCCATCTCATCCATTTCCTCCCATTCCTTTCCTTCCCATCCAATCCCATCCCATCCCTTTCCCCCCATCCCATTCTATCCCATCTCATCTCTTACCTCCATCCCATCCAGTCCCATCCCTTTCCCCCATCCTATCCCTTTCCCCCATCCCATCTCATCTTTTCCTCCCATCCCATCTAATTCCTTCTCTCCCATCCCTTTCCTTCCCTCCATGCCATCCCTTCCTCCACTCATCCCATCTCATCCCATCCCCATCTCTTTTCTCCCCCCATCCTTTCTCTCTTCCCATCCCATCCCATCCCAACCCTCTTCTCCCCCCATCCCGTCCTATCCCTTTTTTTCCCTTCATCCCATCCCTCCCCATCCTATCCCTTTCCCCTCATCCCATCTCTTCCAATCCCTTCCCTTCTTCTCCTATCCCATCTCTTTTCCCCGCATGCCCCCCCCATCCCATCCCCTCTCCCCCGTTCCCCGTGTCTGCCGGGCCCCTGCTCCCTGGCGCTGCTCGGCGGCTGCCGAGGCCTGCGCGGGGTCTCTTTTAAGCAGCAGGGAAGGCGGCTCTGACGAGTGATGCTGCCTCCCTCCTCCTCGGCGGTGGGGCAGGAGGGAGGAGGTGGCTGTCAGGGACCTGGGTGGTTTTTTTTTTCTTTCCAAAGTGCCTCCTTGGCTGTGAGGGAAGCGTTGCCTGAAGGAGCCTGGCTCGGCTTTGGAAGGGCCGGGACAGTGGTGGGGAAGGAGCTCCTGGTGCTTCGGTTTAGGGGTGGTCTCTTGCTTCCCGCCGGTCTCCTCTTTACGGGTGTCACCTGTGCAGCCGGGAAGGTCGGAGGGTCAGTAATACAGCAGGTACCCGTTTTCATTTTGGGCACGGAATACCCTGTGCAGCAGGCCTCCTGTATCATTTGGAACCTGCTCTTGGTTCTCCATGGCAGCAAGGTACCTTCCCAGCTTCTCAGAGGCTTGTCTCTGTGTACAGCTTCATGAACAAAGGCTAAAAAACATTATCTGTAGAGATGCTGAGGAATCTAATGAACTTATTGGTTGTAGTTTATGATTAGCAGGAAGTTCAGCTATTTCAAACTTTAAACACTTTTTGTCATTGTACACTGCAGTCTGCTTAGGGGTGAATTGTATTCCAATAAAGCGAAGCTAGAACAGAATTTGGGTAGTGTTTTCTTTCTTAACTCTTAGGAGGCCCAATTGCATTTGGTGTTTGTTCTTTCCTAAGATATACGAGTAGAAACTATGGTGGTTGAATATTGGCCTTTTGCTGGGGAAATGCAATATTTGGTGATGGCCAGTGTTTTATTTGATAAGGAAAAAGGTACATGTAAAACTAACTTTCCGCGGAGCCCGGAGGCTGAGATAAATCAGATTATAATGCTAACATCAGAGAACTGTTGGGTTGTTAAAATTGTTTGCCAAGTTTGGCTAAGCATGTACTTCCAATATCTTGTTTTGAGCAATCATTTTGATGTCTACTTAATTTAGCATGCGTATCTTATCTTTGCCAACTGTAGAGGTGCAGAATACGTTTGTCTCGTGGACTGAATGCTTATTTAAACAGTAGGTTCAAAATAAGACTAAACTATCAGTGATGTACTGACGACAGCTGTTTGTTAGAAGAGATAACTGCTTGGTTTTGATGGGTTGATAAATAATCATTGTTTAAACTTCATCAAGATTGGTATGATCAAATAAAAGAAAGTTGTAATGTTAAATTTGATGTTTCAAGAAATCTCCGAAATGCCAGTGTGAATTTATTTTTAGGACCATTTTAAGGTAATTGGACAGCAAGATGTTCCTTTATAGCAAAAGCAATGTCTTAAATCACTTCAACAGTTTTAAATTTTTTTAATATCTAACTAGGATATGGATAATTTAATGGTTTTGTATAATTTGAGATGTAAAGCAATTCACGAAAAGGAAATTTGACTTTCAAAGTCAGGTTTATTAGGGAAATCGTGCACCACTGTTGCTATATGGTTAACTTCCAGAAGTGCTGGTCAGCTGACATTAGGTTCGGTCTTCCATTCAGAGAAACAAGCCTTCTTTAAATAAACATAACCATTTTGTGTGTGTGTTTGGATACAAAGACATGTATGGTTGTGCCTTGTGTGTGCCACCTGCCATTTCGCTGTGTGCGAATGAGTTGTGAGGCAGGTATATTTCCTTCTGTAACTTCAAGTTGCATTAGTTGCGTTTCTTAAGTAAGAAGTAAAGGGAATGTCAAGCCTTGGTTTTTAAAACACTGCAGCAAGAATGAAAAGTGGTAGTGAAGAATGAGGTCATGCCCAAAATGTGTGAGGCAGGGACTGCCAGCAGTTTCCTTTTCAGCCTGCCGAGCATTTGGGATGGCCACTTCACTGAAACTACTGAAACAGCGCTTTGAAAGAGGTCCAGGAAACATAAGCAAGTTTGTTTTAGTCATTTCTTGCTAAACTAAACATTTTACACTAAACATTTACCCTTATGTTTACAAAATAATTATTTTGTATCAGATACATCACTTAGAAAGTGAGCTGACTAACAACTCTTGCTGTATTGTTTTGAAAAGAACATGTGGGAAGCTCCAGTTTTCTTCAGAAGTTACCAACTTATGGATGACAGATGGAATTGAACAACTCTGCAAACACCCAGGTGTAGTTTTATTATATTAGCTCCACTTTAAGATGCTAGAATATTAATCCACGCCCCATAATAATGTGCGGAGTTGGAGTTGGCTAGCAGTGACCTTGCTAGGGCTCAGTATGAGACTCCAGGTCCTTAGGTCTGATTTTGCAACAGGCAGTCAGTGGGGCTGCTACTGTGACACTGCTGAGGGCCCTCGGAGGTCTTGTGGTAATGGAAACTTATCTTTTGGCCAAGGGTCTATGTATGCATATATATATTTAACACAAAGCTCCGTTGCTGTGCTTAAGCATGAGAAGCAGACTCTATTTCGTGACAGAAGCAGCAGTGTTGGTGTGTTGTTTTCTTGATTTTTCCCTCTTGCAGCATCTTTATTTTCAGCATTTGATCTAAGTATGAAGCCTGGTAAATTCCCTGCTCTTGAAGCTATTTCCTGAGAAGTAGTAGTAGTTTCAAGTTAAGATTTGATCCAGGAACTCAATAAATCACAAATTCCTATATGAAATGCCCAGGATTTAAAGCAGATTTTGTGTTGCAAGGTGGTCTGTTGGTCACTCAGAGAATAGTCTCACTGACTGCCCTCGGTATGTTAGCATCATTTATGTTTTCCCAGGTGGTGGTTTAATAGAAGTTTATTAAAAGTCTGGTCTGATTTCTGAATTAGTCTTCCACATTATAAAGATTTTTAGTAGCCTTAAATAGAGAGAGAAAAAAAAAAGAAGAGGATACAGCTATTTACTTTTTAAGTTGAAAGCACTTACTTACAAAGATCTTTAGGATTCTCATGGCAGTAATTACAGGGCGTCATTTAGATGTACATACTTTCTATAGGAAGAATGCATCAAGGGCAATATATGCTTTTATGCTAATTTGCAACATTCTGTATCCCAAAATGAACCCTGGTGTCGACACACTGTACATACCTTTGTTTTTTTTGGAATGCCAATTCTTGTCAGTCTAGAAGGGATTAGATAGAGTTTCATTTATGCTGCAGGAATATTTATGTTACTGTGCTGTCCAGAGGACCTGATCAGGATAGTTCTGTTTTGCTAAGCACTGTGCAGATATCCCAGTCTTAGCCCTAAAATAAACAAGAAAATGCAAAAAATGTTAATGTTAAAAGCTACTTTTTCTGTCTCGAATCTTTTACAGCACAATTTGCAGGTTACTGCCTCATACCTGAAGCTAATGTAATAGTTTCAGCTACTTGTAGAACCCTGCTGTCACTGGACGCTTCCACAGGCTTCACTTGGAAGTGTGGAGTAGCTGGTGCTCAGTAATAAGTGTTTATTCAGTGTAAGAATGTCCTTGTGAGCTTGGGAATCCCTCTTCTTAGCTTTCTTAGTGGGAATCTAGTTCCCAGACTCATCCCAAGTTGTGCTTGTAGTCCTGGATGTATGAGGCATGTCCCAGAGAGCCTGACTGGGCTCGGTTGCCTAAGAGGCTTTCCTTTGGGACTGCAGCTGGTGTTGATGCGTGTTGACTTAAAACTCGGTAGATGGGTTTGGTTTAAGTTTGTTCTGTTCTTATTGTTTAGTTTGTTTTTTATAAAAGTAAGAAAAAAAAATTACAACGTGGAAAAGTAGGTTTTATTATATAGTGGCAATTGTGGTTTTCGGTAACTTTGGCAGGCCTGGGTTATTTCCAGGTTTTGGTTTCTGGGAACTGTTTGTTTTCTTCCCAGCTTTCTGCTTCACTTTCTTCAATGATTGTGTCTTTAGCCTGTAGTTCTAAAACCTTATAAAACCAGTTCACGTCAATGAATAGAGGCTTGTAGGTATTATTCTATTACACAAGCTTGCAGGCCATTTTCCTCATTTTTCCTTAAGCCTTCAGTAAAACAAAAAAACCCAAACCGAAAAAATCTCACTCAGTATCGTAGTTCTCTGTCTGTTATCACTGGCAGCTGGCCTGCAGAACTGCTCGCAATACGATCAGGTCCTTAAAACACTTAAGATACTGGAGCGCTTTACTGTTTGTGTAGCTTCAGAATAGCCCTGAATTTGGATGCACAAGATGCTTGACTTGACTTCTTGTGGCAGAATTCTGGAATTTAGGAAGTACAAAGAGTAGACGTAGAGGTAGAGTGATGCTATGTCTGCCTTGAGGTAGGTAAGAAATGGAAGTCTTCCAAAACTTTGCAGACTCAATTTGCTCTGGAGAGGATGAATATTTTGTGCTGTGAATATTCATTTATTATTTTAGACGTTGAGTATATGTTTTAACAAGATTACTACAAATATTGCATAATTGACATCACTTGGTCTACAAGAGCTGCTGTTACTTATTTAGTGATTGTCTGTAAGCTTCAGTATTGATTGTTTGACTACCTCTGGTGTTCTGTGCAGATCTAATGTTTCATTTGACTGTTTGGTGATTCTTCTTGTGCCAACCTGTAAAACAATTGTCTCTGTTATGTGGCTTCCCCCCCCCCCTTAAAAAGATTGATGTTTTCTTTCCACTTACATGGTATTTCCATGTTCCGAACCTCCACAGAGGCTCCATGGAGGAGTTATTGGTGTAACTGCCCAACTTTATTACATTAACCTAAATCTTATACTGTCTCCTGTTGAACAAGAACAGCTCAATTGTTTATAAAACCTTAAATCAGTAATTTTTTCATGGTTACTTTTGTCTTTGACCCTTTTTAAGGGCATGAACAACCAGACTTAAAGGAAAATGAAAATAACTTCTACTTTATAGCAAAATTGCCAGTATAGCTTTATTGCCAAATTGCAGTTGTCATGGACTGTGGTGAAGTGCTACTGTGAATGAGTCAGAGTAATGGGAGGGAAAAAATGGAAGGAGGCACCTGTATTCTTTCTAATAGTGAGCTTTCTAAAGCAAAAGGGAAGGTGGCACCACGATAAAGTTGCTTTAACTTGTTCATGATTGTGAAGCAGTTGAAGGAATAACTGACTTTAATAGTGAAGAGTCTTCTATTTTTGGAAAGATACTTCAGCTTTTGTTGTGTGCAGTGATTTTGGTTCATGTCAGTTGATGTGATCAGAAATGATTTTGTCCTGAAACTTTTCCTGCTCAGGCTGCTGAAGACTGGTTCTTTCTCATTGCTCAAGCCGCTTGATCACTGATGCTGAAGATTAGTTACGTAAATCCCATTCTGCTGAGTTTTCTTGTGAGTTATGGGCCATTGACATTTATTTTCTGAGGTCTTTGTATACAGGGAGGTTTTGTGTTGGACAAGTACTTGTTACAATATCATTAAAGCTTAAAAAAGCCATGGAAGCCAACATCCTTACATTTCTTACCATATGTAATATCAAGGAAATTTATTCCTTTATTTGTAGTACAGATTCTCATATTTTATGCTGCAGGTCCTCTTAGCTTTCCTAGCAAGGCCTGCGCAGATTCTACAGTTATATTTCTGCTTAGTTGTGTGAATAACTTCAACGAGAGCCAAGAATGAAAGAAAAACATCCCTTGCTTTATTTGTTTGTCTGTTTTGAAAAAATATTTGGCTAGAACTTGAAGCCGTCTTGTTTCCTGTGTAGGAAAACCACCTGTTAGTTCCCCCCCTACCCCATACCTTTTGCTACTGTACGGCTTTTGCTTTGTAAGGATAGTTTTCAAGTTATACAACTCCCAAGCAGTTCCTGAGATGTGCCCAGGATTATATGTTTTAGGCTATCTTGGATAGTCAGTGTCAGCTGTTGGGAGGCGCTACCTGTTCTAACCATCCTTAGGTGTTGAGGTGCTGTGGAGCATAAATGGGGCATTGTTAGTAAGAGGGTTCTTGGGCTGGAGAGCTGGAGCTGTGGCTAAGGGGCAGCACCTTGGAGAGCAGACGCTGGCCCTGTTCCCCTCTGCCTGCCCTGGACATGGTACCTTGGCTTTTGGACCACCTCTGGGTTTGTTTTCCATTGAGGACCTTGTGTGGCTTCCAGGGATTATGAGACTTACCCTTTCTTTTAATTTGTACAATTCCTTTCTGCTTATTTTTCTTCCGTGTTGAGTAGTAAAATCTATTTCTTCAATGTTGATACTGTCTTTTCACTTTGTGGCTTTTGATTCCTTGCTACTTTTATTTCCCTGTGTCACTTCAGTTTACTTCTGTCTTCCTGTGCTCAAGTAACATTGAGTGAGAAAAGCAGATCTTGCTTCCTGGAATCATGTCCTGTGGACAAGTGATAAGCAGCCTGCAATTTGGCATTTTAGGGATTGGAAGGGGAAAGCAATGTTTAGAGAGATGTTTACTGCTTGGTTCCTATTATTTCTTGTATTTTCTTCTTTGAGTAGTTTTGTCTAAATACTTGATTATATTCATGCTCCATCCTGTACCTCATCTTTGCAGCTCTTCTGTTAGCTTTCAGAGTTATTTTTCTATTGATTTCTTTTTTTCTGTTTTTCAGTTTCCGTTCTGTTTACTCCTGTGCTGTTTCTGCTCTTTCCTCTATCCTTCATTTTGCTTAATTCTTCAGCATTGCTGTATGTATAGTTCTGTCTTGATATTACTGTTCCCTTTAACAGGCTTCTGTAATATGTTTTTTTCCCTTTCCAGTATTCTCTTGATTGACTGTTCAGGTCTGATTCAGAAGAGGTGGGAAGTACCACAGTCAGAAGTTGCCTATGGATGATGACAGTGCTGCATTCGTGTCTTGGTGCTTCTAACAAACCCTGATAAGTCTCCCACTGTACAGAAGGCAGTTAATTAGTGAAGGAGTGAAAGATTATCTTTATCAAATGGCTTTTATGATGTTTTTTTTTTTTTTAAATACCTCTTTTATTGTAGCTTATCTGTTTTACCAGCTCAGGTATCTAATAAGTAGTTACTTTTGCAGCCTAAGCTATGCATTTATAGTTGTTACAACGTTGGGATAACCTGAAAAATAATCTTACCATCTTCAGGAGCAAGGGGTTGTGATGATTACTGAATGCTGCTTATACTAACAGCATGCTGCAGTT
Organism: Piaya cayana; assembly: GCA_013389865.1. Classification (NCBI taxonomy): domain Eukaryota; kingdom Metazoa; phylum Chordata; class Aves; order Cuculiformes; family Coccyzidae; genus Piaya; species Piaya cayana. Next base: position 233,607 of record WAAB01025145.1, read on the forward strand.
AAACATGGTGTGGTTATTTAGTCTCTATCGTTTAGGCATATGTTGTGCTAATTTCTTTTTTTCATTTTGTGTAGTAAATGGGTGGTTTCTAGAATCTAATCTGTGAAGAAGCTGTTCTTTTCACTTTCTTCTTTGTATGGGAATCGATTTGCAGTCTGAAAGTTAAACATGGACATAAAACTCTGAGGATCTCTGTGGTTTCCTTAACACTTGGTTAAAATACCCAGCTTATTTTTAGTTTTACAAAGTTTTACTTTGGGGATTTTTCACATCTGGCTTGTATGGTGAAAGGTGAACTTGAGGCAGTTTGGTCCAAATGCATTACAAATATTTTCAGATACTATTAGAAGAGGAAATACTTGCCCTGTTTATCTATATGTACTTGTATGAGTATGTATAGAACTCCTCTGGGAGATTCAGTGCTGGAACAACTGATGGAAGAAGTTGAAACAAGTCAGAAAAATTCTTTGTGGAATAAACCTTGGAGTGTTGACCTTTATTTAAGTAATTTGTAGAAGGTCTGTAAGTAAGACAACAAAACCGCACCATTTCTAGATCAGCATCCATGCAGTTCATCGGTTCCTGTCTGTGAAGTGAGTGGTAAAGCTTTTTTTGCTTCCTTTCACTCTAGATTGAGTAAACCTCCAATTCACTGCACTGTTAAATTAATATGACTCCCACCTGAGTTTTTGGTCTATGTAATGGTATACAGAAACAGGGGAAAGTTTAGGAAGAAAACTAAAGCAGAGCAGGGCCCTGTGGTCTTAAATACGTTAGCCAAAAGGCTATGTGCACTGCTCTCAAGTACAGTATAGGTTCCTCAAGAGCGGAGAATGTGTTGCTACCTGCTGTGCTTGTGAGCAGGCAAGGATGGCATCTTGTACCTGCTTTTTGGCAGGTTCTTGGAGAACAACTGAAGCACTGGAGTTCCTCCAAGCCTTGAAAATGTTTTGTTGCGGGTTTTTTTGTTTTTCTTTCACTTTTTCCAACTGTAGCACACCACTTTTAGTTTCTCATTTTGTGTAAAACTAGTGCCCTCAAACCATGAAGTATTTCTCTATATTTACAAGAGCAGAAGTCTTGCTTTTTGAGCTGCAGCTGGGTTTTTCTTGAGAAGGGAGTATGTTAGCCTTGTAGGTGTTCTTCTGTAAGAAGTCATGGGTACAAGAAGAGTAGAAGTTGCCTGGTAGTAGCATGTGTGCTTTATGCTGTGTTGTGCAACTTTCATTGTCTTGATCTCTCTGCTGTGTTTCTCTTCACTCATTTCTGGGGAGATCTGATAATTTTTAATGACAGCTTATCAGGAAATGGTCAGTTGTCGCTTCATTTATTTGTGGAATGTAACTATTAAATTCTTAATAATTTACATTACAATACAAACCCCTCTTTTTTTCACCACTAACAGAATTATTTTTTAAGTCTATGTGTGAACAAAAAAAACTGGTATTTTTCAGAGTTGTGTTCTGCCAGTAGTCTCTGCTTTTTGCATTCTAAACTCTCTGGTCGTCAACAAAACTGACGGTGCTTTTGCTATTCTTTCTGATTGGAGAAGCTATAAACAATGCTGGAAGTGGACAATGTCTTGTTTGCAAGGGGGGACAACTCCAGAAAAGCTGTGGAAGGGCCAGAGTATCAAAATCTAGTAGGGAGTCTGGGAAATGGTCTTTCTGGGAAAGGCTTGCATGGCACGACTTCTGCCACCATTTTCAGTCACCTGGTGTGTCGGACAGGAGGTGTACGGTGGTCTTAGATTCTAGGCTAGCAGCCAGCAGTTGATAAAAAAGTCTGAACAACTTTATTTTTCCTTTTTTTGCTTGGAAGTAGTATAGGGCAGCACTGGAGAGTAAGCTTCAAAAGCTTGTTAAAATGAATTCTTTTGCTTCGTTTAAGGATGATCAATGCAGTAAATTCTTTACTGCATTGGCCAGCGTCTGACGTATTTCACTGTGAGGAATACACTGTTACTACTGTACTTAGAGTTGAACTAGTATTTTTGTTCTCTGAGCTACTTTCATGATCTTTGAAATTAAACTTTTTACTACTAATTTTGATGTCGTAAGTCTTGTTGCTTTACCTGCTGATGTAATATTTGAGTAGCTAAGGTCTGATTGAGTTTATCAAATGTGAAATAACTTTTCAGCACTGACTTAGAAACTCACAGTCTTAACAACAGTGCTAGTGTGAGTCTTTCCGAAGTATTTCCAGAGTTGGCTTTGTAGATTGTTTTTAGCCATAGTAACATATGTCCACCTGTACACATTTACTGATACGTGACTTGCAGAATATTTGTGTGTATCAAAATGACATCTGTGAGTATGTTTTCTTAGGGGGGATGCTTGTCATGAAACTTAACTGCAATCTTGGATATACTTGCATAGACCATAGGTATTGTTTTCAGCAATCACTCATTTCTTTGTGTCTACTAACTTTCAAAAAAAAAATCATATGATATGCAGTAGCCAATAGATGACTGAATACACCACATGTTTCAGTGAATTATTAAATACTGATTATCTAGCAAAGATGAGTGCAAAATTTGTGCCTATGTTTGAAAGTTGTGAGAAAATGCAACTTAACTGCTTTCCTGTCCATACTCAATGTTCTGTTCTCCTTTTTGAATGAGGGTTGCTTTTTTCTATGTTGACAAACCAAATAATGCCTTGAAGTTCAAATGCTCCCAAGTTCTTCTTGGGCTTTCAGTGAACTGCCTGAAGATCCATTTAGTAGAATGACCCATTGTCCATTTATCTATCTTATTTCCTTCTTTAAGCAGGCTGAAGTACATTTTGCAAGAAATAAATTAACCATATTTGCCTCTTACAGATTTTGTCCATGAAACCTGTAGCACGGTCATCAGGTGCTCTTGTTATAAATCTGCTGATGATTTGTTGCTTCTTACTGGCTGTGGTAGCTCAGTTGAGGGGCTAGCCTTTTCTTTCTGATTGTGGAGGAAAAGCTGTTGTTTTCTGTAGCTGATGTGTAGTGTGCCAAGTAGTACAGCTGAACTAATTCTCAAGGTTCTCTGTGGAAAAGAAAGTGCTTCCTGGAGTAGGTATTTTGATTTTCACATTCTTTGCTACTTTTAATTAAGACTGATAGAAAACCTCTTTAGCTTTTGGAACCTTGTTCTTACAATTAAATCTTTGTTCTACTAATAAAATAGTTTGATAAACTTTGAGTTCTGTGTTTAAAACACTAGTGTTTTAAAAATGTTCAGAGCTGGAGGATTTAAAGAAAAAATAATTCAAGCCCAGAGTAATTCAAGTAATGATGTTATTTTTTAAGTTCATTACTTTGTCAGAGCAGTATTTTTGGCATTGACAGTGTCAGCTCTCGCTTCGATATTTATCTTGGAGCAGTTAGTGATAAGCTAGGAAATTCTGGTTTTCTGCAGTGCTTGTCCAGTCCTGAATTGATTCCTTAAGAAACTTGTAGTGGCCATTAAAATATGATGGTGAGCAGCCTGACTCTCCATATCCAGTGTACGTTTTGGTGACGTCAAGCAGATGTGGTTGTATGGAAATAGTACTTCAGTTGAACTGGACTTTTATTAAAAGAACTAGCATGTCTTTATGTTGAAGATGAAAAAGCACTTTTCCTAAAATTATAACTTCTTATCTTGCAGTCAAAGACAATTTATGGTATTGAGTTGAAATAGGACTTTGAAATGAGGCTACTACTTCAACAAGTGGCAGAAATGCTTTGAAATTGCTTTATAGTTTTTTCTTTTCTTCAGTAATATGTAACTTGCCTTTCCCTGGAGAGGGAGGGCTGCAGTATCTTTGCTGCTGAAAATCCCAAGATAACAGAAGCATGAGAAGGTACAGTGCAAAGATACTGTAGATCTTTTCATAGACACCTTCCATCTGAGATGACTAGCAGCAAGTCACAGCTGATAAACCCTGGTGGACCCAGGCTCACTCATGCTGTACCTCCAGGCTGCTGCTCCACTTACTCAGACTTCATGGAAATGTAACGGCCTGAGCATCACACTGGATTTGAGCAGGCCTTTGTGCATTGCTGCTGCGTGATGCTAGGGTCAGCGTGCCCTTTCAAAAACAGAGGGGTTGAAAAGGGCAATTGCTGAGACCCCTTGGGGTCATCTTGGGCCAGCAAAGCCAGAGCAATATGCAGGTTGGCCCTTTTTTTAAAAAATTTGATTCACAGACACATCAACTACAGACTGATCTTTAGATCATTTTGTAGCAGTGTTTAACCAATGCAAGCTCATTCTCCTCCTTAGATGTTTCATTGTAGTCTTGTACTTTGTACCATGCTACTGCTGGCTGGCTGGTTTTCCCACCACTGACATGACCCAGCCTGAATTGGGCATTTCACACTCCCATGCAGTTCAGATCAAATTTCTACTGCTAGAGAGCACTGCATGGGTTCAGTTATTTGTGAACTTTGGACTGTGACAAAATGTGTGGGAACAGTGTGTATTTGCACAGCGTAGTAGCTTAGGCTTTGCTTTCTCTGAAAGTTGCAATGGAGCTTCTGGACCTGAACTGCTAATGAAGCAGCATCATTGTGTTTCGGTTTGGACATGGTATATCTTAAGAGTTTATTTGGACTGGAATTCGTCTGGATAGTTCTGGGAAGAACCAGCTCCAGTGTTTTAGGTGAATTATCAGCTGACAATCGAGATTTGGCTGCTTTTAAAATAATTTCATGTGGAACTGTTCTCCTTGGAAGCAATTGCTGTGGCATGTCCTGTTTGGGAAGGTGGAAATCATAAGATGCTCTTAATAAGGATGCTTGTTGGCTTAAATAGTTATTTATGACCATTCTAAAGGGGGCATTTTAACCCAAAGTAATCGTGACCTAGCATGCTGAAAACTTCAGAATGGCAGCGCTTTTGAAATTTCATACAGCTTTTCAGAGTCAGCTTCTGCTGCTTTGCTTCAGACTGCATTAGCGTATTACAGTAAAAGGAAAACGAGTGCTTGGTGGAGACAATGAGGGAGATTGGATGGAAGCAGAAATGTAGAGATTAAAACAGAGAGAACTTGATGATGTTTTCAGGGAGACAGGGACGTATTAAAAGGCAGCAGTTACCTGAGATCAACTGATTTACCCTGTCCTGGTGAAGATGTGTCATAAAAGTACCAAGGTTTGTGGTACTCCTAGTTGTGTCACTGTAGGATGCTAAATTAAGCATTGGAATAGCGAATTAAAACTCTTCAGTCCCTTCCGATTGAACAGTGGCTATGTGGAGTTATTCAGGAGCTGTGTAACCAACAGATGACTGGTTTAGGGGATACTTCAGGGATCAGTTATGACTGCTTTTTCCTTACTCTTTTGAGTAGCTTCTCTATTTCCATTCATAAGACAGACAACATTATTGTTTAGACTTGCGAACCTTTGTCAGATTTGTTGAAATTGCTTTTATGTTGAGAAGTTTCAAGTGTCTGACAGAGGCCAACAACTTGATAACAGTTTGTTTTTTCTAAGGAAATGAGACTTCAAAAGTGTTACCAGTTCCAGTTATTATTTTGTCTCTGTAATACTTTCTTTGTAATCTCCATATACTTTGTAATCAAAAATTTGCAGGGAAGAAATATATTTATGAAGTTTGAGCATTTATAAATATAAGAAATATAGAGTTCAGTTTAGGTGTAAAACGATTCATGTTGTCTGTGTGGTGGAAGTGGATGTAGTTACCTGTAGTGCTGTCCTGTAGTGGTGTTATGAACATGGGCATCAACAACTCGGTATCATAAAAATGTTGTAAAGGCACTCAGAAGCATCTTAACAATATGATTATAGAATTCTGTTACTGCAGTACGTTTGGCATAAGGTCTGATTTTTTTCTTATGTTTGCCTGGCATTTGAACAGTGTTTCCAATACTGAAGAATTAACTTGTTTTTTTTAATTTGATTGACATTCTACAATAGTGTTTCAAAACTTGTTGGTTATATGTGTCTAGTCAGTGCTCTGAGCACTTCTGTTTTATGGAGGCTGAGGAGTGGGAAGGAGATTTCTTCCTCACTGAAAAGTTGCAGAGAAGCTTGGACAGTTTAACTATCACCATTTGATGCTGTCCTTTTAGATGCTTGTCAAAGATGACTTTGAAAAGGTCTGAAGAAGAACCCTTGTGAATAAATAGAAGGCAACCATGAATTCTTTATAATAAAGAAGGAGTAATTCTTACAGATGAAAGTAGAAAGGGAATGGGTGAAGCTAAGCTCTGGCTATCATCATATTTGCCATCATAAATAAAAAGCCCCTCCTACAAGTAACAAAAAACATCTAAATGCATATATGTATAAAAAAAGTAATGTGTGAGTTTTCTGTGTGAACATTGGTTTTATACAGGTGATTACATTTATGTCTTTCAAGACTGATTGTCCCTAATACTGTTCAGTTTAGTGTATGGCTCTTGTTTCCTCTATTTAGCCTGTATCAGGGAACAATTTCTGAGAATGTCCAATTTGAAAGCGATCTAGTCATTCCCATGAGAAGCTGGTATCAGATGAGGCTTGGGGGAGGAGGGGGAGGGAGCAGGATCTGTATGCAACCGTACCTTGTAACAGTTTGGAATGTGTAGAAATTGTAGTTTTATATGTTAAAAGAGTTTTCTGTTGTTTACTTTTTACTGTGTTATGTTTCTGAAAGTAGAAGACGTATTCTTTGAACAAAAATATTATTTTACTTGCCATTTGATTTTGCATTTGGTGTGATAAGTGACCTTTGGATATAAGATATTCCTTGTAAGTCTAGCATGATAGCTGCCCTTGAGGTCTAATTACAGTCTGTTCCTCTGGCCCTGAAGTTCTCACTAAAAATGCATTTATGATCTGAGCTTCATTTGTTCACAGTTAAAATTATACTGCCCCCTTCTTCACAGTTGATTTCTATTTTTCCTCATCTGTAATTTTCTTGGGTTTGTAGCTTTATTAATAGGAGGGTTTTATGTTTCTTACTTTGAAAGACTGTGTTGTTTCTAGTACTATAATACACTTGTAGCAGATCACCCTTTTGTGGAAGCTTAAAGGGAAACTTGGGTCACTTACCTAAAGCTAGCCAAGTAAAATGGGAGGCAGAGGAAACTGCAAGGATTTTTTATTTTTTCCAAAATGTTTTAAATTTTTACTTTGACCATCATGTGTTTTGGCTTCTCATCAGCTGCTTGAATAAACAATAACATTTTAAGTATGACTTTTTTTTTTTAAAGAACATCTAAAAAATTATACACTAGAAGATATTAAAAGTCAAGCAGTTAATAGTTATTACTTTGTGTCAGTTAAGCAGCTCATTGTTTTTATATGGGGTTTCTGTGATCGAAAGATCTCTAAACCATCTTGTAAAGGTTCAGTAAAATGAGACATTTCAAGTATGCAAAAAGAACCTATTTTCTGCATCATAGTTGTAGAATATATTTGGCTGGAATTTACCTACATATATCCGTCTGTTGTCTTTCCGCTGGTTAGTTCTTTCTTGGATGGATCTGTTTAAGGCCTTCCATGTTCTGTTTTTTCCATACATTAATATTAACCTTATCTTCAATTTCTTTGCCTATAGATATCTATAGTTCTAGAGTGGAATTACTTCACATGGACCGGAGCAATTTTACATCTGCAGTCCCTACAAAGCTGGTTACTTCTCTCATCCTCACACTCCTTGCGCTTTCCTCCCCAGCCTCTCTACTTACATAGCTGCCACCTTGAGTATTCAGTGGTTTACAAAGCCAACACAGAAGTGGGTGGGTTTTGGTTAGATTGGTAACTGAAATTCACTCAGTTCCCAGTCCGGCTCTCTGGATTCCTGCAGAAGCACTAATGATTGTTGGGAGTAGCTGAAATGTGCGGCTATGGATGCAGTTAGTAGTGCGGGCTTGAACTGAGTTATGTTAATCTTGAAATTGGATCTAGCGCAGGGCAGAGGTGTTTGTGTGCATGAAAAGTAAGAGAGAAAAGGAAGGTCTGGGGAGTGAGGAGGTCTAAGAGGCTTTACTTGAGAAGAAAAATTTGCTAGAGCAAATTTAAGAAACGGGAAGAAAGTTGAGTCCAGGGAGCTCAGGAGCAAATTAGGGAAGACGCTTCTAACTGTGCTAGCTTGTGAGTGCCTGGAGAAAGAAACAGCCACTAGAAACAGGGGCAAAGGAGCTGAGCCTCCAGTTGGAGTGCCATTGCTGAGAGAGATACTAATAGATCATGGAATGACTGTTTGTAAAGCTCTGGAGCACGTATTATCAATTCTTATTGATGAGAGCATACAAGCTGCTACTACAACATGCTTCAGATGCTCTCAGAGCACACCAGTGTACCTTAGCGCACCTGTGGGAATCACTGCCTTTGGCGTGGAACTAGGGGAAAGGCTTATCCATCAAATCAATTTGCAGGAAGGGAATTTGTCACAGTAAAATTTTTGGAAAAGGTTTGTGATTGTTACTGCTGGGTTTGAATTACTGGATGCATCAGAGTCTCGGGAGACTGTGGGTTAGGGAGGATCTAAGGCAAGAAGAATGTGTGAATGTGGGAGGGAATAAAAGGACAGGCTTTATTTACTAGTGGATGAGTCTGTTTGACTAGCCCATTCAAGGTAGAAGAAAACTGGTTTGAAAGGAGAGACAGACATCAATTGGAAGTGAAGTCACATGCAGCAAGGGAGTACTTACAGAACTGACTAAAATCAACAAACGTGTAGGAATGATAACAAGTGCAGTTGCTTCTATTGCGTTTCTGTCTGTACTTTTTTTTCAATTAAAACCAAAAAGTACTAGAAAGGCTTCATAACCAATTATTAATGTTCTTGAAGCTGCATGTGTCCCTAAAGAGAGGTGCTGTGAATCTAGTATCCATGAACTTCATATTCAGAATAAGCCAGGAACTTAAAAGCTTAAGATTTAAGTGTTGATTGTGAGGATATAAATTACCTAAGCTGAAAAATCATTATTTCTGCTAAGGAACAAGAGAGAGAGAGCTTCAATTAAGATCCAGTAGGAGAAGCCTTGCCAGAAACGTCACTGCCTCTTTTGGTAGTGGTTTAGATAAACTTAAGTTAAGTGCAGCTTCAATGTGATTGTTCCTCTTTTAAGCTTCCTGCAGAATTTCAGGAGCAATATTATTTTTAGGTACAGAAAGCAAAAGGAAAATTGTGTATGTATTCTATATTGATTAACAGTTATTAGTAAATAAGACCAGTTGAAGTTGATCTGTGTGTGAGATGTAGAATGCATAAACGGGAAAATAGCAGGTTTCTCCAACTAGTGTATATACCTCTCTTGGTGTTTCGACCTGGGGTATAAGTTTCAGTATTTTGAGAACTTCTACAGTCCGTACTCTTTATGTGACTACTATAGCTTTTAAGGGACCGGTTGACTTAAGAAAAACTGAAGAACTGAAAGTTAGTCCCAGCAATATGGGACCATTTCAAACTATTGCAGTGAAAAGTCAGGAGCTAACTGTCCTACTTGTTAGAGTGTGTTTTTAAAGAAGGGTGATGTGTGGATGAAGGAAGTTTTATAAATGTGTAAATATATGCAAGATCCTATAAATTAGGATTAAATTTGTTGCTACTAAATTATTATCAACATGTTTTGTGTCAAGTTCAAAGGAGTTTATATTAATGAAACAGTGCCTGCAAAATTCAGAAAATAGAGGTTTATGAACCTGTTAGGCTGGGCAAGTCTTTTTTTAGAAATCATCTATAGTTGAGAAGGTGTTTTTTGTGGTCAGCTCAACCTAAATTGTGTGACAGAGATGGTTTCTTCAGCACTGTGCTTTAGCCTTAAGAGAATCAAGTGCCATGGTAATTTGTGGTGTTTAAAATAAAAAGTAGTATCAAGTGGTACCTGTCTTGTAGCCTGCTTGTCAGTTTTGTACTTGTCCAGTTTTGTGTAAGGATCTTTAAAGCCTTCTAGGAGCGAGACAGAAAAGTGTTTTTTTAAAGTTCAATAATATCCTATTGAGAGTCTGCATTTTGTATATTTTTATATTTGTGTGTGCGCACATGTAGATGAAAATATGTGTATGTGCATATGTAATGTCCTTATTTCAAAGAAGTCCTAAGTATTTTTTTGTGTGATTGTTCTCTGAAGTGGTATGCTTCTTAACTTTTCTTTCTGATCTGTGCTAGCAGACTTTCATTAACTTTAGTTTTTGGAAACTTGTACTGATAGATTACATCGGACCTCAAAAGGCCGAGGTTGGAGAAAAGGTTGAGGCAGGGGTTCTGAAGAGCTTGCTTCTGTTGGAGAACCCTTCCCACAAAGCTTGGTTGTGATGTAGCTTTGTAAGCTTGTGATAATTGAAATTTTATATGATATATGGAAATGAATACTTGCTTTTGTTAATGGTCAACTTAAAAGGAACACTGACATTCTCAGTTTGTGTAGCAGTTAAGTAATTGTAGAAGTGTATGGCAATTTAGGACAAGGAGGAAGTGAGAATTGTGCATTAATAGTTGAAGAAAGATATGTGGCCACTAGACAGAATCCATTGCCTTAATTTATATTGAGTTGATGCCTAAGTGGAGATGCAGACTACTAACATTTGGCTTATTAGAACCTATGAGCATTTCTTAAATTGAAGTGGGGCATTTGATAATACTTAATTGCAATATTTGGGTTTTGAATTCAGTACATAACTGTTACAGTTTCCAGCTGTAATAAATGTGGTAAGCATTTATCATTTTGTGAGTTAGTGATTTGTTATGGTTGAATGTCAGTATAGACATATCTGTACTAGAAAGTAATACCAACTTAGCTAGTGTGAAACAACTGTATCCATATACTGCACGTTGATAGCTTTGTTGTGGGGGGGAGTGTTATTTTCCTGATTAGGAAAAGGAAATGAAGGTCTCGTGATCATCTGAAAATGCAGACATTTGAAATCTGAGGAGAGGGAGTCATGTGCCTGGTTAATGAGTAGAATTGTTGAAGGATGCTCATATTTTAAAGTGCACATCAATCAGTAGTTCCCAGTGAAGCTTATGAAGAAGATTTAATAAGAAGAGGATTAGAAGAAAGGGCTGTTCTTAATCACTGATTTTCACAGCAGTATTCAAGAATACTGTGCTGTTTCTGTTTTCAAGTTAGTTGCATCTAAACCTTACCTCTTTACTGAAGCAAAAACTATGTAGGTTTGGTTGAGGGCTTCAGTTGTCAATATGAAAATACATTTACAAAATGTTTTTTATTTTTCATCAAAGATAAGCTCTAAGAAAAATACTGCAATTACTCAGGGTTGGGGTTTTTTTCCCTACTAATATGTTTATGGTTTGGTTTTCTTTAGTATCAGACATCGAAGGTGCTGATGGATTGCAGCTCAGAAAGGAACATGCCCTCAAGATATTTGCTTACATCAATTCCTGGACACAAAGGTAATTTTGGATCAAGTTGATGTTGATGGTACTGGATGTCAACAGTTCCTTTTTAAAAAAAACACAGTAGTGCAAATTAGAATGGGCAAGTTATAGCTAAGTGGTACTTGGAGAGTAAAGGACATTTTACTACTTATAAAATAAAAATAATCATGTTACCAGTACATTTTGGGCAAAGCATATTTTTAATCCAGTTGGCATTCTGGATACTATAATAATTGTGTAGCAATGAATAGCTATATTGCAATGACAAATAATGTGTGTTCCTGCTTTAATGTGAAATTTTCTGACCTCCTTCTGTGGAGGCAGAGTAGGGTAAGAATTTGATAAAAGATCGCTCTGAATGGCACTATCGTGTCAAATTTTTCTCATTGTCCTAATAATCTGAGTCCAGATGCAGCCTATAGCTACTAAACTGATAAAGAAAATCCTTTGCATATGGATGTCTTAAATTCACTACATTTTGATCTGTTATTTCAATTACTGTTGTTGTGTTTTGGTTTTGTTTGTTTTTTTTAAAGTAGTTAAATGAGCTGTGCTGCTTACCTTACAGCTACTTTTTTTTTACAGCACAAGGAAGTGCATGGATATTAGTTTTTTAGAAAGAATCTACAGTCAGGATGTTTGGGATTCACTATTCAGCAGGGGTCACAAGACCAAACTGAATCATAAGAGATATTGAGGAAAGTGTAGAGAATAAACTGGAATGCATTATTCTTCTGAATAGAAGACTAAAAGAAAAAAGAATGTCACATTTTGGATACCTGTAAAAAAAGCAGAATCCTCCTCTTCCTCATTCTACCTAAAGAAGGCATTTGAAGCAAATTCATTATCTTCTGCAGTATGCTGTTAGACACAGAGGAGGAATTTTGAATCAAAATAAATATTAGCAACAGAAACCAGGATCCTGTCACTTCTTGACTGGTCCTGGATTCCAAGTTTGTCTGAGAACAATTGCAGCCTAGTCTTTTTCCAGGTCATCATGTGTTTAAGGTTTTGGTGTGTTCAACAGTGAACAGCATGACAAATCCAACCTGGAGAAAACTAAAAACAGGATAGCATTTAACTTTCTTTTCTTCTGGTTGCTCTTCCTATCTGTATAGTTCCGTACTGTAAGAGTATAGAAAACAGTCCTTAACCTATTCCAAGCAAAGTCTAACAAAGAGGCCACAGGGAGGAGTTTTACCTTACATTTTAATTTCTGGTCCTGTTTCTACTCTGCCAAATGGGCTTTTGAGAGTTCTACTTGTTATTTTGTGCTTGAGGCCTTCCTTAACTACTTTTTATTTTGTTACCTGTAGTTTAAATCTCTGCCTTCCTTCAGAATTTCAGTTGGCAACTCAGCCTGAAGAATACCTTTTTCTTCAATCTGCATGTAGTGTTTAATTTCAGTTTTCTTATGGAAATTATTTTCAAAGAGTCATATTTGTATCGTGCTCATTTTTTCATGTATCTTTAATTTTTGGTGGAGCTCTTCTTCCTGTGAACACATTCAGATGCATGAAGACTTGGAAGCTTTGCGCAAACCTGTGTCTTGCAGGGGGAGATGGGGGAAGGTGCCTTAGTCCAGCAACAGAGAATTCTCCCATGTTGGTTGGAGAATACATGAGAAATATTCATCTTACTTTGTTTTCATTGTTATTAAGAATAATGTGTTACAGCCAAGTTGTGCAGTAGTTTGTAGGCCTAAGTGATGGACCTTTTGTACATAGTTTTCCCCCTGGATAAATGCTTGAGGATACACTTGGTTTTGCCTGCAATTCTTTGTTATCATTTGTTAATATGAAAATATATCTACAAGTAACTCACAAGAATCTTTTTCAAATGGATAAAGGCATGCTCCACCTAAACAATATGAAAAGGATTTTTCTTACTGCGTAGGTGGAACAGGAGGTTTTAGATACTTGCATCATTGTATCTGTGCTGGAATGAAGGAATACTGAATGTTATCTTTCTGTCTAACCCACTGAAAAAAAGATGCCTGTATTCAGAACATATATGCTTTAAGAGTTGTAGCTCAAGGGCCTGGTTGTATTCCATCAAGTGAAGCAGCACCCTTTATCTGTCATTGTTCTCTTTTTTCCCTTACAAATTATAATTTATTAAGCCCAGTTTCTAGATTAAATGCTTAAATATAGAAGAATTTTTTAATCACTTGTTACTGATGACTTCTTGCCCTATCTTTTGCTTGCTAGTTTCTTTCAGAAATCATGTGTTTAAGTTTTATATTATTTTATTAGCTAAGAACTCTTGTCATGGACTGGAGTTGATTATTCTCCGTGTAACAGGAGAAGGGTCTCTGTTGTGAGGCAGCTGACAGTTTGTATAGCAGTTACGTCATTCAGTTGAGTCCTACTGAGGAAGAGCAGAGTCCACCTCAATGATTGTGTTACAAGTGTTTAGCTTTTAATTTTAGTCTTCATTGAATCACCTTGGCTTACTGATTGCTTTCTTCTTTGTTTTCCAGGATTTAGAACCTTTTAGGGGAATATCCTCCACCATTTGTTCATAATGAGGAAGTTGCTTCTTTCTATGGAAGAAGCAAATGTTCCTAGACAACAGGTTCTAGGGTTTCTGTCTTGAAGGGGTTTATGCACCCAGAAACTCCTTAACATAGTTATCTTAGCCCGCAGCTAGGGCTCTATTACAAACTTTTCTAACTTGGATGATTTGATACATTTTTCTCATTATATTGATAAGGGGATGGTGTGTAGACTTCCCCTTTGTTCTTTTCAGCTTACAATTTGTCAGTAGATATTCAGAGTAATAGTCTCTGAGCCTACAAAGTCGAAGTAATGAAGGAACTTGATACTGCTTTTTCCCATGTGGATAAAGGATGAGATTTGTGCATGAGATGTGCATAAGATTTCTATCCAAACGCAGATAATGAAAGTGGGTTTAAATACTCAATTAAAATTATAATTATTTTACAGCCCTGTTGATTTAAAAATTACAGTAATTAGTCCTTACACAGCTGCAAACATGTCAGGTGGTTTATAGCAGTAAATACCAGTAGAGAAACCCAGATGAGGAGATGGATTCAAGGACATAATGAAGAACAGTACTGCTTTAGTAGATAACGACCTTGACCCTAAGATTTCTTTTGTATATTTCACTCACAGCTGCTAAACAATAAGGTGGACTTAATAGTTTTGGTAAGCATTTGGAAGTAATGGGATGTTCACAAGGTTTAAGGAAGGCTTGGTGACTCCCACTTGCTTCTGGGTAGTCTGTTTCATTTGGATTTCCTTGCTTTTATGGGTCTGACAAATATTTTGTTGCTTAAAATGTTTTAATATGAAGAGTTCTTTTGGTCAAGTTACCTGTTTTGATTTTAGCTGCTTCAGAGATTTTTATTATTTATTTTTCTGTTTTCTTACAGGCAATGTCTGTGCTGTTTCAAGGAGTATAAACATTTGGAGATCTTTAACCAAGTAGTATGTGCGCTTATTAACTTAGTGATTGCCCAAGTTCAAGCTCTGCGGGACCAGCTCTGTAAACATTGCACTATTAATATAGATTCAGCATGGCAAGATCAGAGTAATCATGCTGATGAACCCCTGAATGTAGAAAGAGAGTCTCATGAAGAAGAAAATGGAGAACGGCAAAAGTCTATAGAGAAAAAATTGGATCCTGCAAGAACTTGTATTCTGACAGAGGAGGAGTCTGCAAAGAACACTGATGCTTTTAGCTTATGGAGCACTGATGAGAAGGAAAAGTTGTTGCTGTGTGTGGCAAAAATCTTTCAGATTCAGTTTCCACTGTACACTGCTTATAAGCATAATACTCATCCCACAATAGAGGTATATTTTATCTTTATTTGTATATTTATTTACTGAAAGGTTATTTGTTCTCATTAATGAGTAGACTGTGTGCATTTGATAGTTGCTTTCACACAGGATGGGTAAATTCAGCTCTTCTGTGGACTTTGGTAGAACTTTTCAGAGAAACGTTTTAAAAGACACACACTCTTACACTTTCATTAGAATATTAATTATTATAGGTAATGTATTGATAAATGTTGGATGGAACTGTACACTGAGTTATCGTACTGCTTAAATAACAGGAAGTCAAAAAGGGGACTGTAGTGAAGCCTTTCTTCCAGAATGTAACCCAGTAATAGCTTACTAATTTCTTTTCATTGCAATCTGTTGTTTAGAAGCAAAGCTTCATAAACAAAACTTTGTGCAAGACCAAACTTACTTGTTTGAACAGTTGTGTAATTGACAGGAGTAACTGAGCTCTACACAGTAGCTTTGTTCCATGGTGTTGATTTTTCTCTGTGGTATTTCTGATGGCTACCGTTACCATCTCCCATATTTTCTTCTGCAGAAACACCAGACAAAAAGTTTCAAAAATCCTACAATGTTTAATTCGCAGTTTCTGGAATAAATATGATGTCATTAGCATTCATAGTTGAGACGATACAGTTCTTGGAAAGGCTGGATTTTGATCCAACTTGTAGCAGACTAATAACAAAACCCCAGTTTTTTAACAATATTTTTATGTGATAAAAATGAATATTAAGCTGTATAAAAAAGCTTCTAGCCAACAATCTTTTGGGAAAGTCAAAGAGGAGAATTAAACTACAGCTAAACCAGTATTTTTTTATTTTTTATTTAGCGAGTTCTGAGAGTTCTGCTGGAGCTCTGGTTGCTTAAGTTTGCTTTTTTATACTTAAGTCCAAAATGAGAAGATACTAAGTCATACATAATTTTTGATTATGTATGCCTAAAGAATCAGAGGATATAATCTATTCTTGTTGAATAAATGCTGCCGTGTCTGACAATAAACCTAGTTAAAACCCACAACATAGCAGGTTTTTGGGTGGGCTGGATTTTGATTTCTGGTCCTGTTCCAAAACATATGGGCTTAACTTAACAGACGTTTCACGAATATATGTGTATAGAAAAATGAGGCAAAGTTAGTATTTGTGGATTTGAGGTTTCCCATCATTCATTCTGGCCTGCCTTTTAATCTTTCACCACACGTAAATAAATCTGTAGTTCAGCCTCTGCAAGTAGGAGCTGTAGAGGGTAGATCTGTCTTGTCAGTTTAAAAAAAAATCAATGACTACTTGAGTGATTTATCTTCTGTATTCCCATGGTATGCCCACTGAAACTAGCTTCATAGGAATATGTAGCGAACGGTTCTGGAACAGCTTTTCTTTGCATAAGTACACTTGCTTCCTTTAAATGACAATTTCATATATTTTTTTCTTATCTTTCAATTTCACTTCCAAATGATAAAAAGAAAATCTCAAAGTGCCTGGTGGGATTTCTTTCACTTGATGTGCAGCAGTAAAGCGCTTTGGATACAGAT
Organism: Piaya cayana; assembly: GCA_013389865.1. Taxonomy (NCBI): domain Eukaryota; kingdom Metazoa; phylum Chordata; class Aves; order Cuculiformes; family Coccyzidae; genus Piaya; species Piaya cayana. The sequence continues at coordinate 250,255 of WAAB01025145.1, forward strand.
AGGTGACTGTGCTGCAACTGGCCATCCCTCTAGATGAACTTGTATGTGTGGTTTGATCATTTGAATCATTGAATAGTTTTGTTAGCTATCCTAAAAACATAACTTTAAGGGAAGCTGAGAATGAACAACGCTTTCCTGCTGTACGCGCGAGTGAGGAAAGATATTTTTTACTTTTTCTGCTAGACTTTGTGTTTCAATATATGGATTATGGAGGAATACTAGCCTGCCATATTTGTTATTTAACTTTTTTTTGTGAGAGAATTTCTTTGTTTGCATTTGAAAGGTCCCAGTATCAATCTTTTTTTCTCTCAAATCGAAATTTTCTATATTTAGGGAGCACTAGGGTTCTTTTGTTCTAAAATAGTAATGTTAGCTATTTTAACGTCAAAACTTTCTGCCACCATAAGCAGCTCATTTATTGAAGCTTAGAATTTAACTTTGAATTTCAGTCTGGATCACGTTTTTGTTGAATTGAGACAAGTTATTAGTCCCAGTAATGGGACCACTTTTTGGTTTAGATCAGGCTTGGACTTTGTCCTCAGGAAATCATAAAATAAAAAGCCCAACTGTAAGTGTACATCTGTGCTTGTAAGCTAGAGTCCTGAACAGACCAAACCAGCCAAGAATTTTTTTGGATAAGCTAGTGTAGCATTCTCTCTAAGCATTTCTTTTGCCCTGGAATAAGGGAAATTTTCTGATGCAAAACTGACTCCAATCTCCTTTCTCCTTGACTTCAGAAATTCATTGTTCCAGATTCTTGAGATGAATTCACACAACTTCTTTGAGTCATCACATCTAGTTAGGTTTCACTTTGCCTAGAAATGACCAATTAGGCTGTCATTTAAAAATTTCAAATGTAAGGCTTTCACAGGGTATTATTACCTTCTGGTAACGATTATCAGTCAATAGTACTGTTAGCCTTTGCTCTGTATACACTTCCAGGATCTTTGTTCTTAATGACTGCGGACAGAAGACAAGTCTTGAGCTCTAATCCTCTTACCAGGTGCTTGCCAAAACCATCTTACACTTGAGTGTCTAGTGGAGAAGAAAAACAGTCATGTTAAGTAGGAGGTTTTGCCTAATTTAAGAATTCACAAAGTTGGATGAAAATGAACAGCAAAGCAAGATTTGCCGGTAGTCAAAAGGGTGTCTGACAATATATGATCCTAGATTCTCTCCTTAAGTGATACAGGCGAAGAATCCCTACATTTCTAAAGTGAGAGAGCAAAGGCCATAGGACCCTGTTTGGTAGCCAGAAGGGCTCTGTGCTCTTGACGGCAGAAGCTGCCTTGAGCAAATGGCCTTACAGAGGGCGGATATGTTACAGAAATGTGCTGTATGCAAGGACAGTGAAACTACATCATGTGGAACTTATTCAAGCATGTTGACATGTATATAGTTTTGACTTATGTAGAATGAATGAGTCTCTAGGCAGAATGTTTGTCTTGACTTTTCTTAAACTGATGTGAAGTTGAATGAACCAGGTCGTCTACTGAGTTTGGATTTCCAAAGCAGAGCACTTTGGTTGCAGTTAGAGGTCAACCTACTTCGGGAAGTAAATATTGAAAACAATCTGTAAAGGTAACATCTGGAAACACACCATTTGTATCTGGTGCCTAGAGAGGTCTTTATGTCAACTTTAAATCCTAAATGAAATTAACTCAAAATGTATAGGTATAGTTGGTTGGGTTTTTTGAGAGTTGTCCATACTTGAAATGAGTTAATTAATTTTTTTATTGGATATATGAGCTATCTTTTAAGAGACCTTGCATATAGGGTAATTTAGGACTATATGCCCTATTTTTCTTTTCAGTCTTACAGTATGCAGGAAATGTAGTGCCTAGAATGGAGACTTCAGAAGGAAAAAGAGATCTAGAAAGTGGAGGATCTTAAATGCAAGAAGCATCAATGTAAAGTGCGTGCCTGAGTTTTGCACTGTCCCAGAAAGAAAAATTAATTTGAAGGGATTTACCCAACTAGTTAACAGTTCTTGACAAAAGATGAAATGAAAGGAGGGTGGGGAAGGGGAGCTGTTTAGGTGCCTGTAGCTGTAGGTCCTGATTCTGTGGAGTCTTGTTATCTGTTTCTCTTACTCAAGTAAATATTTTAATAGGAGATAGCCCTTATTAAGTGCCCTCTACCAAAGTTGTATCTTGTGTCAGACCTCATCTAGTACATTTTATCTGAAGTGATGGTGGGTTTTAATGCCATATTATATTCCTGTGAGGAATTTTCTTATTGCCTTATAAACTTAATCTTGAGGAATTCTCAGTCTCTGTTCTGTTTCACGTCAACGTGAAATGAAGTCACATTTCCAGATTCAGTCTCTCAACTGCGACAGTTTAAGCTTTGCAGGACTTGCACAACAGACGTCCATGAGCTTTTGATTTCTGTATTCTAAGAACTGTAGTTCACTTGTCAACGAATCTCTATATTATTTAAGAAAATTAATGAATTTCTCCCACTACTTCTGCAGTTTTCCTGAGCAGAGTGCTGAACACCTTTTCTTGATACTTGATAATGTACCACCTACTGGCTTCAAAGCAATTTTAAAAATAACTTAGAGTATCACGAGTTCAGGCATGACTTAGAGTTCAGGAGAAGAGAAAAGAAAATAAAAGCTTAGATAGAATATGAGCATATTGAATAATTCAAAATGTTTGTATCATACTTCATCCGTCCAAAATCGCTTGCCTCCAGCATCCTCTGGTACAGTTTTAAGCTTACTCCTACACAGCTATTTAAAATATATTCAGAAAACTTCATTCAAAAACTTAACTTTATGTTAAACTTATATTTGATTTGTGGCCGTCAGGACTCAGTGCTTGGTGTGGAGGGATGGGAAGAAGAGCGTGTGTTGTAACTACCTGCTGCTATCCATAGCATTGCCGTGCTTTTATAGTCACGTTTTAGATCTTCAGTGCCCTTTTGCTCCCAGCCATCTGCAAGATACAATATGTGTTACAGCCATTGTAAAGAAAATTCCTGCTTTATACTGCAAAAGAAGTAGATGTTGTGAACATTAAAAAGAAAAGCTATTTTCCAAACTTCTTTTCAGTTTAGTAGTTCTAGAAAATAGATTTCTTGTTGCAGTGAGCAGTAAACAGATTGATAGTGGTACAATTCCTTCCTCCTCTTTGGTTAGCTCAGTCCTGTAAAGAGTATTAGACACTTATTTTATATGATATATTTTGTTATATTTAAAGGAATGTCAGAGTTGAAGTTAAAGAATTTTAATATTCTGATGAGAATGAATAATTTGATAGTTTAGCCCCTTAAGCCATACAATGTAGGATTGGAGGACATCCTACATTTCATCTAAATTCAGATGTTTGGATATATGGCTCATCTTTATGCAAAAATTGCGTTCTAAAGTACCTAGATTGATTCTGTTCTCTTTCAGTGTGAAAGTGGAGCAAAGCTTGAGCTTTTGTCTTCCTTTAAATTAGGGGTTTGGTTTTTTCTCTTAGTTGCCTATACTACCTGTTTATGGTCACTTGTTTTTTGTTCTATAAGTGTGCTTTTATTGCTTCAGTTAATTTTCTTTTTTTTCTTTTTAAACAGGATATTTCTGCTCAAGAAAGCAATATATTAGGGGCGTTCTGTGATATGAATGTAAGTTTTTTTATTTTTAAATAGGTGCACATTTCCTAGAAACTTAAAACAGTCGTGTTCGCTCCTGTGTATAGATTCGTGTTATACTAATGTAGCTTTTGAATTGCCTCTATGTCTGAATGGATCTTGTATTCATTGTTCAAATTCTTCTTTTTCCTTTATTACTATTCCTAGGATGTAGAAGTACCATTGCACTTGCTTCGTTATGTCTGTCTATTTTGTGGAAAAAATGGCCTTTCCCTCATGAAGGATTGTTTTGAGTATGGAACCCCTGAGACACTGCCATTTCTTATAGCACATGCATTTATCACAGTGGTATCTAATGTAAGTATTGTCTTTAAATTGTTGAATGTTAAACACAAAATATAAAAAGAATGAATTCTAGAAGAATTCTGTGTAGGTCCAGGGAGGGAGACAAACACTATAAGAGTCTCCCTGCTTGGAATGTGAGGTTTACTGATCTACTGAGCATTTTGTCATCCAAGCTCTATGCGTCTCCAGTAGGCACAGAAGTAATTTTGCAAGTTTGTGCCTAGATACCAAGATTGTAACAGTCCCAGAAAATACTTACAAGAACTTTGTCAGAGGTCATTTCTGTCCCTGAAATTGTGTCATGGAAATGCTTTAGGCTTCTTCAGGCTATATTAATTTTTTACCTGTGTCTTATGAGGCAGAAAGGAGAAGCCTGTGGATTTCTTTTTCTTAATTTCCTGTGGTCTTTATAGCATTATACATGTTTGCAGCATAAATGTAACTGTATTTTAGTTTCACTTAGTTTTAGAACATGTATAACATGTCTCCATTTTGAAATAATATCGATTTTTACTAGCAGCATTAGGAGTTGATTTTAGTGGAGGCTGGTGATAGAAATAAAAATCAGTCTTTGAAGAAGGACATGGAGATATAGTGTAATATGAGAATGTGGAGTTGTGACCTGTCTTGTGGATGTTACCTTGAGACAAAAAGGAAAACAATAGTTTGTTATGCCTTGGTTGTAGGTAGTTTAAAATAATTTTGACATCAATTGCAATTTTAAATACTAAAAATCAAATCCTTCCCTCCACACATCTTTCCCTCTTTCTTTGTTGCTGTTACTGACCAGCCAGGATGATGTTCTATGTAAGTATTGAAGTAGGTTTGCATAGAGGGAATCAGTGACTAAAATGAATCTAATGTTGGTGATCTGTATCACTGACTCCTGATCCTTTTAGTGTAGTGGTCCTTAACTTGCAGGTCAGAGAACAAATGAGTGAGGGTGTGATATGCTCTGTTCTTGTAAGTCTGCACAGGAGGTCTGCTGCAGGACTTCAGTATGTTCTCTACTGGCCCTTTCCGTATGGTCTGATGACCTTTCAGGTGATAATCTGAGTTCTTCATCTCTAACTGTGTCAGCACAGCTTGCAGTCTTCATCAAACCATCTGCTGAAAACATTGGGTCTTGTAAATGATTCTGGTTTAGAAGTAGATTTTGGTCATAGGACTCAACATTCTTACATGTCTGATTTTTGGCTTTGTTTTTTGTGAGAATGGGCATAACTGTTCTGGACAATGAGTGGCAGCTCGCTATCACACCAACATTTGTTTTTCAACCAGCCTTCTGACTGCACTTACCATTTCCTAGGTATTCCAGACCAGTGCAAGTTTATGAACAGCATCTACATTCCTTCTTTGTCCTCTCCTTTTGAAGCCTTTATTTTTCTCCATATAAATTCTTTATTTTCTTTATTCTTAGTGACGTGCCCTAACACAAAATTGTTGTCAGCAAAGTTTCTCCTTTCAGATGATCACTTAGTAACTTTGCATTTATCTTTTGTTGTAGTATATAATACATTTAGCCGTCTCCCATGGCTATTTTAGATGAGTGTTGTGGTTAAACCTGCCAGATAAAATGCAGCCCAAACCGAAACAAGCAGAAATAGTGTTTCTTCAGCCTCTTCCAGAATTGTCTCTTTTACCATTCAACCAGAGTATTTTTTTAACTCTGTTTGTGCTGGAAAATCTGCATGAGTTATAGGAAAACTGTTGTAGAACATTTATCTGTCAGTTTTATCTGTCATAGGAAGTATAAGAAAACATTTTACGTCGAATGTACTTTTCTTCATTCACTTCCTTCATTTTGGTATCACTCTGTACTGACTCTGACTTTCAAATGTAATACTTGTATTAGTTTCAAATGAGGCGGCTGATTTTTTTACAAAATACATTTTACCCTGTTGATATTGAAAAAAACATATTTTCTCTACCTGTACAATCACGCATAATGCTGCATTCCAGTTTTCATACAATGCTTCTCTTTCCTTGTTTCTTTTATGCCTTCTCACTGCATAATTAATAAAACCTAGGTAAATGTAACCAATTTAATAAATATTTCTGATTCTGTGGAATAATAACTGAATTCCAGTAAAACAGAAAGGAGCATTCACAAAACTGTATTTTTTGTGAACAAAATATTGGTGATCTCGGTAAGAGTGCTGTGAATTTGACTTGGTTTTACCCCAACACATTTGGATTGATGGGATTTATAGTGTGAGATTTGTGAATGACACTGTTGATAGCAGGTCAGTTGGACAGCTCTGCAGTGTCAGCTGTCAACCTGTTCACAATGTATAAAGCTAGAACCATAGTGTGTAATGGCTCTTAAGAGTTGGTGTGACTGCAAGTGTACTTGTGAATGGCAAATAAAGTATTCATTATTGTAAAGCATGGAAATATCTGTGCTGGAATTTATTTTAAAGGCTGTGAGAAGAATGAGTTGTTAAGCTGCTACCTTAAATGATTCAAAAATAATTTCAGAAAAATTGAAATGTGGATGAACCAACCAATTTCTCCCCAAAAAGTCAGGTGTAGTAGTAGGGCCCAGGAACAGAATAGGTGAAGTTGGAAGCAGTAAAAGTCAGAGAAATCAATTGCCAGCAACTAGTAACATTCAGCTTTTAGCAGACAAGGCTACACAGTCATGGAGAAAGCATTTGCACCGTTTCTTCCACAAAGGAAAGACAAGTATCTCATTAAATACATGTGAGAGAAGGCCATTACCACAAATTAGTGAAGCCTGTGGGGAATTAAGCTACTTCTTTGTGATGACTGGTATCTCCTTTATACAGGGGGGACAAAAAATATTGAAAAGATGTTTCCTTGATATTTTTTTCTCATTTGAATAAATATCTTTGTCAGACAAGCTTATGTTTGTAGCAGTAAGGCCAGCAAATGTACTGTAATGCAATTTACTTTACGCTGAGTTGGCACTCCTGTTTTTTCTCTAGTTCATGGCTCTGTAAGATACTTTTTTAGTGACCTGTGTGGTGGGACTGATTTCCTTATAAGTTATTTCTCTCTTGTCTTTTTTTGTTAGATATATGCTTCCTCCTTTCTCCCTACATTTCATATTCTGTGGTATTTTCTCAGGTTAACTACCTGGTGTTGTGTTGGTCTTAAAAAGATAACAGACTGAGAGAGTCCATGATGTGCGACTTGTTTTGTGGAGGGTTTAAACCTCATGAAAAAGCTTGTAATTACTTCATTCTGTATCATTTCAGTTTTGTGGATGTTATGGAGGAGTAACCACCCTCTGAAATAATGCTGATGGTTTCCAAAATGTTGTCTTGATGTTACTGTGTGAAACTCCAAAACTTCAGCCAGAAGTAAAAAATGTTAAGAGACTCACTGCATAAATAATAAAAAAACCCAGAAACCTCTGAAGCTTGAGAGTAGAACAGACGCAGAAAATACTTTGTCTTAAAACCAAATGGCAACAAAACAAAGTCTGAAAGTTGTGTATGTTTGATGCAATTTTGTGCATCATGCCATTTTATAGATGTTATATTATAAAATTTTTAGTTAAACAATTTATTATATTTATATTCACGTTTGTGATGAAACTTACATTTTCATTTTATAACATGTGAAATTGTCCATTAATTCAGTTCTGACGATGAAGATTATATGTCATGCAAGAATAAAGATGAATGAAATTGCTTTAGAAGCTTGGTTTTGTACAGAGTGAAAATTATCATGAACAATGAAAGCTATAACAACAAAATTATAAAGCATTTCCTATTTTAATTTCATGAAGAAATATATTTTGCTTCTGTGTTTGATACTTGTGCATGAAAGAGAGCACATTGTGTTAAAAGTCACATTTTCTAAATGCAGTAATATCTTTGCCATCCTTACAATTGCTTGTCAAAATGTTATTTAATTCCTGTTTCCAGAACAAGGTTCTTGTAGCTACACTTTGTCTTTGAGCTGTTTGCAGTTTTTGGTTCTTCAGACTGAAATAGGATCAGAAGTTTGTTCCAAATGTGGTCTTTTTGCAATTTGAATATTTGGCTGGTTTGTCTTGCATAGTAGGTTAGTGTTGTTACTGTGGAGTGTTGATTGCATTGTAAAAAGTAAGTCTGAAAATATTTTTTTCAGGAGTGACTCCAAAAGTTATTTGGCTAATTACAGAAATGTTTATGATAAATGCAAGCGATACAGTTTTACTACAGCCTAATATTTTTCTCTCCTGGCAAGGAGAATTTAGATTCTCTGCATACAGAATTTTCCAAAATGCTGGTCAGAATTCAACTCTTAGTCAGGATTTATTGCATCAGTTTCAAAGACTAAACATTCGTTTAAGAACAAATGTGGAAATGCAAATTGATGTGACAGCTTTGAGTGACTGACTGTGTTAGCTCTTCGCAAGATTTGTTCGCACATGATTACAATTATGTGAATAGTACTAACAGCTGCTAGCGTTTTACGTATACCAGATCCCTTACCTGGCACATAGTTGTCTTTCTGCAACAGGTTTAACAGGCTTAGCATTCCTTTTTGAAATGCAGATGGAACTTCTAACTGCCTGTGTGAGTAGTTTGGTTGGCCCTTTTTTCCCTCACAGTGGTGTTAAATAGCTGTTTCAGGGTTTTTCTTTCTGCATACATTTTTCTTCCTTCATACAGTTTTGCAAATGTGGTAAAGGCAGAATGGAAAATATGGGAATGCAAATATGGTAGTAAAAAGTGTGCTTCACTGATTATAGAACATATAACCCCTAAGAAGCAAAACATCAACACAAGTCACATAATTTTACTTGGTTTAGGTGAGTTTTGCAGCAAAGAGAACGGAATCATATTCATGTAGACTTTAAAAGAAAAAGGAAAAAGAAACTCCACAGGGATTAAGTAGCAGTTTTTCCTACTGAATAAACTAAGAAAATTCAGAAGTGAGACTTCTAGGCAGTACAATACTGTTTATACAAAGTTCTTATTTTCGAATTGACTAGAAGAAAAGATGCAACTCCTGTTTATGTCACAGAAACATTCCTCAGTTAACAACTTTGAAAGTTATAAAATTGAGAGGTTGAAAGAATCTAAGTTGGTTGAAACAATAACAAAGCCTTTTTAAAAAGTTGTTGCATGTGAATGGGTTGCATGCACAAATGTACCACCAATATTTCACTTTTTACCATTCTCATTAAACATCATTAATAATTTTTTTATCTATGTTTTTGCATTGTAGATCAGAATATGGCTACACATCCCTGCTGTCATGCAGCACATTATACCCTTTAGGACTTATGTTATCAGGTAAATTTTTAATTTAAGAATTTTTCTGGGGGGACTTTTTGACAGCATCTATAATTTCAGCTGAAACACTAATTGTTCAAGTTGTTGCTCTGACTGTATCATTTCAATAAGGAGAGTGAAGGTAATGTTTAGAGTTAATTTGGGTATTTCCTTATATTTACATGATTTCAGTATCAATCAGATTGATCTTGTTAATAGCTTTTGTTACTGTGACATTCAGCCCGATTCTGATGTGTCTTATCACGTTCAATTGTAATACACTTTCACTTACTGTCGTATCTTCATAAAGCTGCATACAGTTTTCAATGAAGTGGTGTAAGCAGAAGAGCAGTATGTAGTTGTTGGCTTTTCATGTACTGAGTTTCACTGAATTTTAACACTGCTTCACATTTTGATGTTCTGTATTTCCAGCTGGCAGGAACTGAAGTGTGATCAAAAGTCTACTTGCACTTTTATGTATCTAAATATATCCAGTCCCAAAGATTTTCTTTGTATCAAGCTGCCCATCATGAAAATTATTTTAAATTTAAAGTACTTATAAAGATATTCAATTATACAAGGACTTTATTTTTATTTGCTTTCTTGGGACAACAGAAAAAAATCCAATGAGCTGCTGATGAAATTATCTTGTGTATGTGTATTTGCCTGTAGGTGGAGGGGTGTGGTCACAGCTGATTCTCCTTCCACTGGCCCAACATTAAACTCCACTTGTACAGAGAGCCTAAAAGGTCACCGCTCTTGCATAAGACTACAGCTTCTCCAAGGCTCTGGATTTCCTATAACTGTCATATCAGAAATGTTCTTATACTGGTCATTGCTTACTTCCCTGATAGCAATAGTTGTGCCTTTACAGATAATATTGTCTTAATTATATCAGTATTAAATCACACTCTTAACAAAAACACTCTCCTGTTACATTGGCAACAGATATGTGCACAGAACAATGAGGCTTAGAAGTATGTTTCATGTTTAAAAATGTTCTGGTTTTAATTGAAAAAGATTTTTGACTATGAACATTTAAGTACTATCTTGGCTGTTGATCTGTCTTGCTATATCATGGTCTGTACCAAAATTGTATCAGCAGAGGGAAGAATATTCTGATCGTCTATGAAAATTTTATATCAGTTCAGTTGCAGTCCAGCCATATGCACTCCTTTAATGCAGTCACCTTTGAAGGTTTATAAAGGTGATTATTAATCATGAAGCAGCCTTGGAAGGACAGACAGAGAATCTTGACATTCTTGTTGCTGTAAATATCCCATAATGGTTGTTCGTGTACCTGGGAGTTTGGTTGATGAACTTCACAGATCTTCTTACAGTGTACGGAAATTAAGAAGAGCATTGAAGGATCAACAGTTAGAGATCAGCTAATAAGAAGGAACTTAAGTAAAGCAGAATAGCACATCCTGCAAACTTCGCTGTTAATCCTCACATGCTTGTCATCCTATAACTCTTACAGCATTTTCTGGTTTATAACTGTGGGTGTTACTAGGGTCACTGGAATGAATAGAAGGTTTTTTTCCTGTGTCCTCCTCATCTTTTCCTCTTTACTTTACCCACAGAATATTTGAATCTGATTCAAAACGTGTTTTGTCAGCAGCTTCTTGTTATAAGTAATGCTCTTGATGTCTTGTCTTACTATTTACAATACATTCATGTCAATCAGAACATTGATATTGGTACAGGATAGACCTATGGAAAACATCAGCGGTTCGGAGAAGGAAGGGGATGTTCTTCCAGTTTCTGTTTTTCACAACTGAGTCCTGATGGGAGATGTGGGTTTTTTCAACATTATGAAATCCAAAGCTTTGCTTGTGAAGGTGCCCCTATGGAGTGGGCTGTGAAATTTGAAGGCCATATAACAAAAATAGTCTTTAGTGCTATACCTTTAGATGACAGAGAAGTTAGTACAGATGCCTTTAATAAAAGACGTTTTTCTTGATATATGCAGCTCACCCCACGTGGTTGTCAAACTTAAAGATCTTGTCTTTGCATCTTAAGTCTCTGTGTCTCCATCTGCCTTTTACTTCAGTTAAAGAAAAAAAGGCAAACATAATCTTGGACACAGCAGCATAGCACCTCTGAAACAAATGGTGCAGTAACTTCTGCTGCTAAGCAAAATAAGAAAGAGGACTTGGAGAGGGTTTTAGTCTAAAAAGAGCTCTTGAGGCTTTAATTGCCTGTTAGTCCAACTTGCTGCTCATGTAGATTCCTTACAAGAACTGCGTTTTGGAATGCTGGTCAGCATAAGCAGAAAGAGAAATCTCCTGTCTGGCATCTTAGCAGCGTCTTTTACCAGATCAGGTTACCTTTATGTTCCTGCCCTACGGTTATTTCCATGAAGAGTGGATTAAATGAATAGCAAGTGTGTATCTGTGTAGAGGAGACCACTGCAGGAATTTGCAAAGTTCACAGACACATTATTGCTGCTACTAAAAAAGGCTGTCTGAGGATGGAGCACTGGCAATCATATCTTGCCTCCAAGGGGCGTATGTTCTTAAGCATTTTAAGAAAGAAGTAAAGGACATGCTTTCAGTAAGGAAGCAAAGTGGTTTTGACATCCTCAGAAGGAATCTTTTCTTGACCCTAATACCTTAGAATTCTGTATTTCAAACTGCAAAATTCTCATGAAAAAAAGAGGCTACTTACTGACAAAGTGACTCAAAAAAATAAGTTATGTCTTATTGAAATTTTAAATAGGGGCAAGTTGTTGATGATAATGTATCTTTATAAAAAGCAAAGATTCCAGCTGACTTCCACCTGAAGATCAGATATGAGGGCTGTTTTACATGGTTCCAGATATTGAATGCCTCAAGAGAGCAATAGCTCATGAACAGTGGTCTTTTGAGGTAAATGGGTTTTTTTCATTGGCAAGATTGTCGATTGAAACTGTCATGGATAGTTCTGTCCTTTAGAAAATAGGTGACTAGGAGTGAAGTCCAATTTTATGAGAAGACAGGTGAAGTTGCATATCAGATATTGTAAATGCCTCTATGAACCGCCAAAAAGTGCTGGGTAGGATGAAGGGAAAGACCTAAAATTCTTCTTTCTTTCACATCACAGTTGGTATCAGCTACTTAATGTTCCACTGATAAAATCCAAGAGATACTGTACTGTTAGTGCTGCCCGATATAATGTTTAGTTTTAACCCTTTTTCCTCCTCTACATTTTTCTTCTCTCCCACTTCAGCATGGATGTTTAGAGACTTTTTACAAAGGAGTCATGGTACTACCCCAGTTAGGGAGAAATAGAACATTCTATGCCCAAGCACATTTAGAGGAAATTGCAAGTGGTGATTGCTGCTTTGTTAGCTGTGTAGCCTCGGCACAGGGCACAAGCGCAGCACTGGTATATGCAGAGGAAATGGAAGCTCCAGACAGAATTGTTGGTCCATGATGCTTCCTGTGGAAGACAGTGAGAGACAGTGCAGCTGAACAAATTAAAATTATTCTTCTGCTTACAAATATTTTTCTTAAGAATTAGGGCTTTATTGGGGCCGCTTGCGTCCACCCTTTGCTACTAAATGTCATGAAAAACTCTTGTAATAAGCCTCAAAGTTTTCACCTGCAAAAAATGCTTCACTCCTCCAAAAATCTGAAAATTTATGTTGTAGGTACAAAGGATAGGCAGTGAGGAGACAATAGCCAGCACTGATGAGAGGCCTTTGTATCGATGATGGGCCCTTACTCATTCTGCTTGATATTCCTTATGCAGATGTGGTCCAAAAGATTTGTATTAAGGGAAAAAAGATTATTTCACAGCTGAGTAGCTGAAGTTGTGATGCATAAGATGTGATTGTAAGTGTTACATTAACATGGAATGGCATGCTTAAGACTGAACATTATCCCCATATACAGCAAATATAAATAGTTTCTGTAGATTAAAACTTATTTTTTAAAAAAAATGTGTATGTATTGCTTAAACTCAGATAAAATATATTTACTGATTATTTTAAGAATGTCAGGCTGGCAGAACAGGTCCTGTACATCTGTAGATGATGCTTTATATGTGTATGATTTTTCGAAAAGTCTCTTTTAGCCTAAAATGTCTGATTTGATCACACAGATCCTGAAGCATTGCTTATGTATCCCTGTAAGACTGATCATCAGAATCAAAATAATGAAACTTTAGGAATTGAAAAGAATAATGGACAGAATGGAAACCATTATTAAGCCACAATATGAATCTGTCACATATGCATATTTATATAGATTCGTAGAATGGTTTGGGTTGGAAGGGATCTCGAAGATCATCCAGTTCCACCCCCTGCTGCCTTGGGCAGGGCACCTTCCACCAAACCAGGCTGTTCAAGGTCCCATCCAACCAAGCCTTGAACACCTCTGGGTATGAGGCAGCCATGAGCTCTGTGGGCAGCCTGTGCCAGTGTCTCACCACCCTCACAGGAAAAAAACTCTTCCTAACACCACATTGAAATCATTCTAATATGTCTTTCAATTTAAAGCAACTCCCCCTTGTCCTATTACTGCATGCCCTTGTAAAAAGTCCCTCCCAGTTTTCTTGTAGGCCTCCTTTAACTGCTGGAAGACTGCTCTAAGGTCTCCCCAGAGCCTTCTCTTCTCTAGGCTGACCAACCCCAACACTCTCAGCCTGTCATCGTAGCAAAGATATTCCAGCCCTCTGACCATTTTTGTGGCCTCTGAATCTGCTCCAACAGATCCATATCCTTCCTGTGCTGAGGGCTCCACAACTGGACACAGTTCCCCAGGTCGAGTCTCACAGTGGAGTAGAAGAGCAGAATCACCTCCTGCTGGTCACACTTCTTTTGGTGCAGCCCAGGATACAGTTGGTCCTCTGGGCAGTGTGCACACATTGTCAGCTCACGTCCAACTTAACTCCCTTCCAGGGCTTCATCCTGTGCTACCCTATCAAGCAGATCCCTGAAGAGACCAGAGTTTGCTCTCCTGAAGTTTAGAGTAGTGAGCTTGCAGTGTAACCTCCTCACTGCCCTAAGAGTCTTGAACTCCACCATTTCATGGTTGCTGCAGTCAAGGCTTCCCTTGAGCTTCACGTTCCTCACCAGCCCCTCCCTGTAGGTGAGAACAAGGTCCTGTGTAGCACCTCTTGTTGTTGGCTCCTCTGTGACTGGGAAAAGGAGGTTATCAGCACGTTTGAGGAACCTTCTGGATTGCTTGTGTCTCTAGCTGTGAAAATGCATCTACATTGTAGTTTTAGTAGCATTTTTAAAAAACACTGTCTCTCAGTGGTACCATCCTACAGGAAACATGACAGAAGTCTGATTCAGGCTTGAACTAAATGCATAAACATGCTGGAAGAACCTTAAAAATCTTGTAGTATGAATTTTGTGAATGAAAGTAGATTTATACTGATGCATTACAATAAAAAACATTATATAAACTAGGTTAGTAGAGTTGCTTCACTAAACTTTGTGGCATGAGGAAGATTTCAGGTGAAAGTCCTGTTAAACAAATGTTGTAAAGCTGCAAGAGCAGCCTTCTTTCTGTATGTGTAGATCCGTGTCCATTCCCACGGTGCACTCTTTGTCTATCACATGCAGAGTGAGAAGTTTGGATAATTGTAATGTCTGCAATCTTTACAAATCTTTCAGAAAACAGTTGATTATCTTGATGTGCATTATCAATGTTGAAGAGCTTTGGGAATTAGTAAACTATATAGTTTATATATAAAAATGGAGAGATAAAAACTGGTCTGAGTTGCTGATAACTATTGAGATTATGTTTTAATATGGACCATTGCATTTTTTCATCATAGTCAACTCCTTTGACCTGTCTGTAGATTAAAGATAGGTGCATCTGGTCTGCTGCTGAACTTTTTCAAATTAGGATTTCCTTCTTGTTACTGTTTACTTTTGTTTAGAAATTATGGCACAGAAGCATTGCTTTCTTGCTGTGATCTGATTTCCAGTGTTCCGCGTGAGAAGACAGATTTTGCAATTAATAGCAGTAAAGGTTCTGGTTGCCTTGGCCCAGAGTGGTCCTTTTGTCCTATTGCTAGTTATCTGTGACTTTATCATAGATTCTGCTGTTGTGTGATTATTTGCACTGAAGTTGCTCTTCTCTGTTTGACAATGCTAAGTAATATTTAAGTGTGTTTATTTTAAGGCAAGAGCTGTGAAAAAGAGCCCCAGTATTCAGAAGAATAAGGGCTTGTATTTTCCACTTAAAAAAAAAAATCTGCTGTTTATATGATGTAAATGCAAAGGAATGGTGCATACATCTAGTTAAATGTAGTTTAATATCTGTATTTTAAATGATTCCTGCATCTGTTTGGCCTGTCTCCAAGGATAGATCCAGGCTTAGTCTTCCAAGGAAGTGGATTTTTAACACATCTCTGTGTGGTTAATTCTGGTTTGGATGTAGCTGAAATTTCAAAACACTGAAGTACAACAGAAAAAAAAATCTTTATGCCAACCTCACATGTATGTACCCTTTACTGTACAGTCTTTACCTGCTTCAAAATAAACTCAGGGAAGCTTGTTTCTAACATTTTTTCTCAGTTTAGAAGAAATTCTCAACTGTGTCAGTGAACTTCACAGACATTTCAAGATAGATTTTCTTGATATATCTTAATCTTGTAGTTGCTTAGGTAAGGCTGAGATTACACTAGCTTTGCTAAGTTGGTTCTTACAAATGATTATTTCTTCTGGCTCTGTTTGCAGACAATATCTGTTGTGATTCTTTGTACATGGTTATATGACCGCTGATCTAAGATGTCTGCAACAGGAAGAACATAGCTGTTGAAAATTCTTAAGCTTTTTTTCCCGTGTAAGATTCTTAGGTTCTTTGGTGATGCTTCTCATGTATCCTTAAAGATCATATTACTGTCAATAGAAGAAACATCTTGGGCCTGCGTTCTGTGCTAACCTGTTGTGAAAGCAGCGCTGTGGCGCAGGGAGTACTTATGTGCCAGCACAGATGGCGTATGGTTATAGCACAAAAAACACGCATGTATCGCATTTGCTCTAATTGTATCAGAACGTGATTGCACAATATAATTTTCTTCTGTTCTGTGATTGAGGCCACACACAGGGATACTTTTTTCTTCACTGGATTCTCACTGTCAGAGCATGCTCTTTGTGGTCCATTGACACTGTTTCAAGAAATTCTTATTAATAATGTTAAGCAACTTGTGACACTTCAGTTTTAAATGATGTAAACATAATGCAGCTATCCAGAGAGGGCATCTTCCAACGAAGCAGATGCAGAGTTCGAGCTTCCAACCTACTTTTCTGAAGAACTCCATGAGTTTCCTGTCATTTTGTGGAATGAAATAAATACGATGAGGTTTAGAATAAGAAATTTGTTTATAATTTAATGCATCATTTTATTTTTCCTCTGTTCTATTTATTGTAGCCAACTTTTGACAGTGATATGTTAAAGCTTAGTGCTCTTACAGCTACTGCTATTGGAAATACATATTTGCTATAATCAATATGATGTTCCAGGAGTGTTCTAGTTTGAATCATACCCTTTTTTTTTCTTTTTCCTTTTTTTATTTATTCTAGGTATTTATGTAAATTGTCAGACCAGGAGTTGCGACAGAGTGCAGCCCGAAACATGGCAGATTTAATGTGGAGCACGGTTAAAGAACCATTGGATACAGCATTGTGTTTTGATAAAGAAAGTCTTGATCTTGCATTTAAATACTTTATGTCTCCAACTTTAACAATGAGATTGGCTGGGCTGAGTCAAATAACAGTAAGAACTTTTTAAAAATATAAATAATGATTAGAAAAATGTTTATTTTTGTCTTCTATGATTTACATACTTGTTTGGGGGGCTTATACAATTTGTGAAAATAGCAGAATCCTCTTACATGCAGGATTAGAAAATTATAGTCATGATTGTGAATATAGCATTCACTGAGGAGTCCAAATGATGATCGTGTTCTGCAGCATATGGCACCGTATCACATTTCCTGAACAATTTGCCATGCTAAACAACACTCTTATAACCATGGTTTGTGACAGCTAAGTTGAAAAGTCACTTGATGTAGCTATATTTGTTGTTTACAAAGCCTTTCAATCTGTTTTCACTTTTACCTTTTCAGTGGTTTGACTCTTCTGTAATTAGCTGCTTCTTTGTATTGTACATGCCTCTTTTTTCCTGTTTGTTTAGTTTAGTCTGTTTCTCAAGAGAGCATTTTTGCATTCATTAGCAGAAGACTGAATTTAAGAGGTAGATATAGATACCATCAAACAGAAAAAGAAAAAAAACCCCACCCTTTTCTTTCCCATGGAAATGCTTCATGTTGCACCAGTAAGGATATGTTGTGCATCTCTGTGTTATTGCTTTCTATGTGTGTGTTATAGCCATATGGACAGTTGTACAGAAGATCAAAAGTGAACTTTTGTATTCATCTGGGCCTTCTCGGTTCTGTGTTTCTTCTGATGCTCCTGCATTTAAGATTTATAGCTCATATTGTCATGTTTTTCTCAATGCACAAAATGATGCATAGGAACAAACCATACTAGAATGAACAGATGTGCGAATTTTGTAGTATTTTCTGAATGCATTTGGCCTTTTCAGTTCAAATGGATTACATAGCATTGCTCAGTGACTCTCTTCAGCATTGACTGTCAGTAAATACAATTTAAGGTTACTTAAACTTGATTTTGCTTCTTACTATATTTATATATAGAAATATTTACAATTATTTGAATAAATTGCAATCTAAAGTAACCTGTAAGTATTTCCAGTGAAATTAATTATTGTTGGTTTTTAATCACCGTATTTAATTTACATAGGTATGTGACTTACTAAGATAAAAAATAGTTCTGTGAAGTATATCCACTCAGTATTAATCAGATCCTATTCTAAGTATATCTGCATTTATTGGACTTGAGTGAATCATCCATTCAGTTTTGCATTTATATGAATGGAAACGTAGTGCACTTCATCCAGCAGAGATACGGCGAAAGTTAAGTTTTGGAAGAAATAATGACATTGCCGTAAATGTAATTTATATACATAAGTAATGTATAGGACTTCTCTATATGAATACTACATGTAATATACTCACTGCCTGAATTCTAATCCATCATAATTAATTATTGTAAAGTCCAGGGCTCTTTTTGTGTAATAAGAAAACTTCAGAAAGTTGATGAACTATTCATTGAAAACATGACATGTATTCTGTTTCAAATTTTCATTGCCTCATGCTTTATCATTTAAATAATTATAGATATGTCATAATATCTGGCAGATACATTTTAGAATATGTCATTAACTGAGCATAAAAGTAGCTTCCTTTTTTTTTTTTCTTTCTGCATGGTTTTGGGAAATGACATTTTTGGTATTTTTTTTTTAAAGTTAATTTCCAATATTTGCATAGTTCAAATTATATTAGATTATTATTCCTATAAGCATTTTGCTTTGGTACCATTATCCTTGTTCAGCTACTAATGTATGTCTTCTTGTGTATCCTTACCAAAAGAAAGTCTGAAAATAAGAATGTATCAGATTCTTTCTTTTTTCAGGGATGTAGTTCATGTAAGGGAGTGTGACATTTTGTGGTTTTAAGTAGTTATATGTTTTGACCTGTTATAATTGATAAATATGACTGTAAAAGGGGTATTTTTAGTAACAGACATGTTACCAGAAACAAAATTTTACAGTATTTTTAGACTAAAGTGAATAGATTTCAGTTTGGGGGCGGGGGGGAAAAGTCTGCTCTGGAACCCTGAGAATGTATTCTTCTTTCTCACTGAAATTATAGGAATTTTTCTCTTCTTTGGTTCTCTTTTTAAAGAAGCATCTTTGGATGTTTCGTGTTTGACTTTTTAATTTGAGAAGCATTTTGTTTCATTTGGTTTTGCCAGGTCTGTGCAACTTTGAGTGTGAAAACTGAACTAAAATTTACAATAATTTTGACTGCCTCTCTGCTGGAGTTTTCTGACTCTTTGCAAACAAAGATGCATTTACAAAGATGTAAAGTAGTTTAGTTTTGTTAGTATTTTCACACAACCTTCTCTATTACAGATGAACCTTCGTGACTACTTTTTTGAAGTTTCGTATTTCTGTTCCTGTCTTTGATGCTAGAACTTGTCAAAGTAGCTTCATTGAAATGTTATTCCCAGCCAACACAATTTCAACTTCCTGTTTTGTATTCAAGACTTTAGGTCTATGATACCTACAGCTGCAAAATGTTTTTCTCTCCTGGACTTTCACATAATCACAGAATGTTTGGGGTTGGAAGGGATCTCTGCAGATTGTTCCCTCCAACCACAATGCTAAAGCAGGTTCATGTGCAGCAGGTTGCACAGTGGTGTGTCAAGGCAGGATTTTAGTATCTCCAGGAGAGGAGAGACTGCAATCTCTCTGGGCAGCCTGTTCTAGTGCTCTGTCACTCTAAAGTAAAGAAGTTTTTTCTCATGTTAAGGTGGAACTTCCTAAAGTTTCTGGCACCACTAAATAGAGTTTGACCCCATCCTCCTAACACCCACCCTTTAGATATTTATAATCATTGATAAGATACTCTCTCATTCTTCTCCAGGCTAAAGAGACCCCAATCTTCCAGTCTTTTCTTATGTGAGAGATGCTCCAATCCCCTGTTTATTTAGGCACTGGAACAGACTGCTTAGGGAGGTGGTTGACTCACCTTCCCTGGAGGTGTTTAAGGGCCGGGTGGCCGAGGTGCTGAGGGGCATGATTTAGAGATTGGTGGGAATGGTTGGACTCAATGATCTCGTGGGTCTCTTCCAACCTGGTGATTCTATGATCTTTGTGACCGTCGGCTGAGCTCTCTGAGTAGTTCCTTGAACTGGGAAGCCCAGAACAGGACGCAGTACTCCAGATAGGGCCTCACTAGGGCAGAGTAGAGGGGGAGGAAAACATGCCTTGACCTGCTGGCCACACCAGGCAGTGGCACAGGCTGCCCAGGGAAGCTGTGGCTGCCCCATCCCTGGAAGTGTTCAAGGCCGGGTTGGATGGAGCCGTGGGCAGCCTGCTGTGGCGTCCCTGCCTATGGCAGCGGGGGTGGAAGTAGATGATCCTTGAAGTCCCTTCCAGCCCAAACCATTCTGAGATGCTGTGATTTTTGTCCATGAGGACACATTGCTGTCTCATTGTCAACTTGTCCACCAGGACTCCCATGTATTTTTCTGCACAGCAGCCTTCCAGCCAGTCAACCACCAACCTGTACTGGTACAGGGGGAATGCACCTCCCAAGGTGCAGGACTCTGTGCTTGCCTTTGTTGAACTTTATTAGGTTCCTCTCCACCCAATTTTCCTGCGTATTCAGGTCCCGCTGAATGGCAGCACAGCTGCCATTTCATTTGCCAGAAGCCGAGCATTTAGCCTTGAAGCGATTCTTCATTTAATTCTGCAAATAAATGTGAATATTTAAAGAAGTCTTAATAAAATTATGTGCAAAATAGTTTGAGGTGTGAACTTTCCAGTACATACTTCCTTTCAAAGAGAAATTTCATCTGAAAATCCACATGGAAATATGATGCAGATTCTAGTTTCAATTCACAAGATCAAGACTAAAATAGATTTGGTCAAGTGATTTCTGTGGCTTGCCTGGTTGTTGCTTTTGCCAGATAAATGTACTTTTGCTGTCATCATGGAGACAGAAATCTTTGACCAAAAGTATCAGTGAATCTAAACAGATGAATGTCTTCTAGCAGGGAGGTGTTGATTTGTGTCTGCCAGGGATTTTTTTTTCCCCCCTGTCTGATGGCTAACATGACCAGTCCTAAAATTAAACCTTCCAGTTTCATGGAACCTCTTGAGGCTCACAGAAGATAAGCTGTATGGCATACAGGGATTATATTCACTTGTCACCAGTTATAGACATGCCTCCCTTGAAGAGTAGCACATGCATAACGTGTCATGTCATTTGACGGAGGTCCCTATTTACAAAACAAGGTTGAAGGATGGCACATATCAGTTAATTTTAGCAAAGTGAAAGCTTAGTGGTTGAATATGAAGTTGGAAATAGCTACAGAAAAGAACAAAATGTAAACCAAGGTATACCTGAAGCTTTATTTTTGTTGTTACCTTGTTTCTCTTTGATGTCATCTCCCAGTCACGCATCAGGGTCCTTCGGCTCCATAATACCTCCTTCTCTCTCAACTGTTTCGTCACAAATAGTCCTTCCAGTTACAAATGAACTTAAATTTGTGAAAAGAATGCTCATAACTGATCTGGCCTCCTTTTTCAGTTTTCCAACTCATTTTATTTGGTTCTTTGCAGTATTGAAAATGCAAATGCAATGTTGTTAGGTTTTTCCTGAACAAATACAGTGCAAAACTTGAATGGTGCATATTTATTCTCCTTGCATTTGTTTTCTATGTAGAAAATTTAATTACCTTTGATGCCTGGGTCTTGATACAAGACAAACTGGGGAAGTGACTTTTTGTTCTCTGTTGTACTTCAGACCTAACACATTTGCTTTATGTTAACTGAGTGTCTGCACACAGGCCTCTTGAGTTTCTTACAAAGTTGCACATATAGCAAAAAATTGTAGAAGTATCTTCTCTTTGGCATATCATGGTAATGACTCATGAAGTGAAAGGAATGCTAGGAGGTGAGTGAGAATAAGGCAGTGCAACACCATCCCATGTGCACTTTGGGTTGCGCTGTTGTGTCAGAATTCTAAAACTTGAAATTATTGTGAAAATTCTTTGAAACCTCCAATATGAAAAAGAACACCTTTTGTTATAGTTCCTTTGTATAAGGCTTTTCTATGGGAAGTTTGGATTAACGTGTGACCAAGGATTTATAATTGATGACAATAACAGTTCAGGACTCCTTCAGTCTTTGATCTTTCCAAAACATTTTTTTGTTGGGATATGAGTCTTCAGAAAAGCCAGTGAACTTTCACTTCTGTATTTGATCCAAATCTAAATGGCCCTAATGATTTCTTCCTGAAGTTCTGGTCACATGTTTTTCCACTCCCTAAATATATTTCATTTGAAAGGATCTATTAATAACCTAGCTGTTAATAATTGTGTAATCAGGCTCTCATGTCTCATTTGTTTCTTCAAAAACATTTTTCTTTGAAAATTGTTAAGATTAGGCACAAATAAATCTTTGTGTAAAGCCTGGAGGAGATTAGCTGTCACCTGAATTACAAAGTGCATGTGCCAGACTTGTTTCAAGAAAGAAAGAAGTAAACGTTTTGTCAAAGTTATGCAGCAAGTGTAATTGGAATTTCAAAAAATTACATTACCATGTCTTTAAATTTTTTTTTAAACATGATGACACATAAGTTATATCACATAATTTGAAATATTTTACCAAAACTGTTATGTACATGTAAGAATTGGATACAGAGCTCTATATCTGGAAAGTTGATGCAGAGGAAAAGGGTGGAAAAGAGATGTAAATCTTTAACGAGCTTTTTTCTTCTCTCAGATGTCTTAAATTTGTCAGTTTGGATACCTTTCAAAGCTTCATTTTATATAAAGATGCTTAATTTTGACTCCGATTCTGTAGGTCTTCAACACTGATAATGTGACGAAATAAATCTTTGCTGTTGTGGTAAATGTTACAGTAATGGAGAAACTCCTTCCCAAAACATCAGTTTCTAGAGAAAGTGCTTAATTTCTCATGAAAACCCGTGTTCACAGTGAATGTTACACACCCTGTTTTATTTTCTGGAGCGAGTATTATTTTGTAAACAACATTTAATAGCTTTAGTGAAAGAAAGATTGATTAAAAAAGAAAATTGATCCCTTGTGCCTACTGGGATGCCTGTTCAAATTTTTGTCAAAGTGGTTTGAAAACATTGAAAATACTAGAAACATTTGTTCACTGTCAATAATACTTGTTTTAAATATAAGAAAAACAACCTCACCTCACAAAATACTTAGATAAAATTTTAATTTTTTTCTTCCTTTTTCTAACCATAGAACCAACTTCATACCTTCAATGATGTGTGTAATAATGAATCATTAGTTTCAGACACAGAAACGTAAGTAGGAATGTTATTATGAATACTTTTAAGTTCACTGTATATTGCAGTTCTGTATTGTTGTTATGGATTATACGTAGTGGGGAGTAGTGATGATCCAAGGCCTTTATGAGAAATAGTCTGATTGGGGAGGGGTTAATAAATGGTTTCAAGTGGTAACTTTAGAAATATTTTGAAATGGTTTTAAAAATATTTCTGGATTTTGTTACTGTCCTAAGAGATACAGTTAAGGTAGCCTTTAGAAAAATGTAGATAATGAAACAATAAATACCTGTAACAGGCTGTTATGTCCATTGTGATGTATAAATAAGAACTGGTTTGTTCATAACCAAGTAGTATTTTTGCCATCTTCTCATTTATCCTGATTATTTAGTTAATTAAGACTTGTCTTGCTATCCCTGGCTCCCAGCCTTGTATTAGTTTTCCACTGAATGTGTGAAGCTATGCTTTTTGAGTTATTTATTTTCTTTCTTCAGAGTCTTTATATAATCCAGGTGTGTTTTTAAATTTGAAGGAGGCTCCTATGTTTTCCTTCATAAAAATTAATGGGTGGGATTTTATTCCATTGAGGAAATGTTTTATAGTAACTCTAAACTTAATGTTAGAACTGCCTAGAATTTAGACAAATGTGCGTCTTCAGGTAGTTGAAATAACTGGGTTTTTTTAAAATACTAGGCAAAGCATGTAAAATCTTGGATTTTACTTGTGCTGTACTCTTTTCATGTATCTTGGGG
The DNA here is from genome assembly GCA_013389865.1 of Piaya cayana. NCBI lineage: Eukaryota > Metazoa > Chordata > Aves > Cuculiformes > Coccyzidae > Piaya > Piaya cayana. Next base: position 274,094 of record WAAB01025145.1, read on the forward strand.
TGTGACATATTCTTTGTTTATCTTGGGGGTTGGATCCATGTACATATTTGTCTCATTACAGACACACACTGTCCACCACCTTTTGCTCATTAATGACAAGTCTGTTACAGCCGTAGTTCACTTGCGGTTTTTTAATCTGGATAGTTTTATTATAAGATGGTTTTATTTTAACACCTGCTTATTGAAATCCGAAATCATTCGAGATGACGTTGCTGTGGATTTAATATAAATTACTTGAGTATTTGAAGTGATATTTACGGTAATAGATTAATATTAAAAATTAAGAATCAGAATCTAGGGCAGTTTTGCTTCATATAGATGTGGAAAGACTGTGAAAATACAAACCTGTGATCAACTTTCTTGTTCTTAGCTCACTAAATCAATAGGTGAACATGAACCCATGCCATTCATTTATTTCAAAGTAAATTTTGATACGTAGCATTAGAAAAAAAAATTAAAGAATTCTCTTGAAGTATGACACAGATATCCCACTGTGATCTGATGAAATCTGAGTGCAATGCCATTAAACTCATTTACCTTTAAAAAGATTGCATTATTGTAATAAATGTAAGCTCACATTCATTGCTTATATTTAATATAATGCACACGTAAATGTAATTATTATTTACATGGTTTGTGCACTGGAAGCTGTAGGGTTTTTTCTTCCCAAAGCCTCTAGTTCTGTAGCGGTAGAAGTAAATACTGCAGGAGTGTAACACATGAAGTATGTGAGGTGGCTTGGTTGGCTGGGGTATTTTCACTGTTGTGCTGCCAGTTAATGGTGCATTTTTACACTGGGACTGCCAAACCTCCATGTTATCCATTTCTTCTTCCTTCACGCTGAAAATCAGAAACTGAGATGTTCCTTGGTTAGTTTATCTTCTGAAAAACATTGTGAATGAAACAGTTTTTAACTAATAGTTACTAATTAAGGAACATTAACAAGAAGTTACTCCACCAGTTAAACCTAATAAAAAGCTGTTTGGTTTTCTGTGTCAAATGTAAAAAAGGAAAATTATTAACAAGGGGAAAAGAGAAGGGTACTTAGATTTCCCTGTAGAAGAGCAGATGTACTATGCAAGAACATCAGAGTTATTTTAAAGCTGAAGGAAATTGTCAAATTCTCATTTGGAATATTACTTCCTTGGCAAGGGCTTTTGTAAACAGCCTGTCATTTGAAAGGAATGCATCATGAACAGAAGACCTTCTTTTCCACTTTTTTTAGTGTGTGATAGTTTTAATCCAAATTCCAGTCATTCTGATTTATCTGAGAAGCTGGGTAGTATTGTTGTGTGTCTTCAGATATCATTTGGAATCACTGATTTCTTCCAGCCAAATTATCACAAAAGGCTGGTGCAGAAGGATGGGGAAAACATCTCACTTCATTTTGTTCAGTACAAAGCTTCCTTCTCATTAGAGACTCTGTTCTTGAGAAGTTTTTGGATAAGGCATGTATAGAGTTGGCAGTGATTGAATGAGTAGCAGAAGGAAAGCTTTTCTTTCCTATTTTCTTTCCTTGGTGAAGAAGGGAGGTCTAAGATTTATTTTGTACCTTTGTAGCCTCTGCAGATTTATCAAAGGAAGATGTTTCGCCTTATGTCTGGTCATCCCCGTTATGTGTTTTGACTTTTCCAGATGCATTTGGAACTGTCAACCTTTGGGATTTCTCCTTCTGTATCTTGATAAGGTGGGTTTGCGGGAGGTATCTTTTCATTTAAAAGGAGCTGTCAGTTAGTCCTGGCTCTTCCCTTTTGTTTGGAGGTATCACGAGGATTTCTAAGCAAATATTTCACAACAGTAGCTTACCACCTCTGTCTGCACGGTTGCAAATTTTTCCATGATATGACAAGCTAATGCATCTTCTGTCTAGGAAGATGCTGGATTTCACAATTTGCACTCAAAGGCAGCAAAAAGACATGGCAGAGAAATCTGTGTTCTAGCTGTAGGTTTTATATGTCATTTTACATTTAGTTTACGTGACTGTCTTCTCTAAGGTTGAGCTTTTGTGGTGACTGAGGAACTGTATTGCCCAGATATGTGTAAGTCACGGTGACTCAAATTTGTAATATCCCTCAGAGATATACTTTTAATTTGGCTCTTCCTGGCTCTTAAGATGGAATCAAGTTCTTTGCAATTTAAGGTACTGAAGAATATGAAATCTGTTCAAGCCAAAAAGAATGAGGCTGAACAGAAGAGTCTTCAAGTCTTTGAACAGTGATTCCTAGAGCTTTTTTGCTGATGTTGGTTGGTGAAAAATGATTAAGGCTTTCAGGGCAGGAAGGACTTTTTTGTGTGTGTGCTATTTGGACTACAAGAAGAAAGAATGTTGTTTTTTCCATAATGAAAACATGTCAGCTTGTGGAGATAACATGTGTAAAGAGAAATTTTGTTTTGCTCTTCACTTGGCAGGCTGCCAAGAATTTGAGTTTCAGCGTTCAGGTTGATGCTGAGACAACCTCCCACCTAATTTTAGAAACTCCATTACCCACTCTTAAGAAGTTGCCTACAGAGTAACTTCAGGCGTCCAAATTCCCTTTCACCTGTGAACAGAAAGATCTAGACGACTTCTCCTTTCTTTTCCATCTCTTTGCTTATTTAGTAAAATGTCAAACTGCAGTGCTCTCTTAGCTCATGTTAACTATTGCTTTCTCAGTTTTTGCCTTAAGCTCACCAACTGAATTTATGGTGGTATCATTTAAATGCCTCTTCCCCTCTCTCTGTTTCACATTCAAGGGATCTTTTCAGATTTTCTCTGAAAAAATATAGTAGTAGAGGTTTTACTCAGCTCTCTCTGTGTTTGCTTCTGATGGCATATGCCTTCCTAGTGACATACACCGTATTTCCGTAAATATTCAAAATTATGTCAGGGTGATGGTTTTGGAGTCTGCAGAGCATCAGATGGGAAGATGTGTACTCATAAACAAAAACATGTGCTTGAATGTGTTTTTGGAAGGTGCCTGCTATGTTCTCTTTCCATTTCTGATCCTAAATATTAATTGTTGATGCTCTCTCAGAGAGAGGAAATCTTTGACCTCCCAGGAAAATGCGTAAACTGTAGTTCCCTTTTGGATAGTTTTGTTTACAAAAAATGAATAGAATTCAAGCTCTGATTCTCGCCTTTCATAAGTACAGTTCACAATGATCAGGTTACATCACAAACTGCGTAGCTTCCAGTCTCTTCCCTGCAGTCTTGTGGAATGCCTGGGGAAACTCACTTCAGAAATGCTCGAATTTCATTTAATGGAAGTAAACCAGTTATTTTTACAGACATGAATTGTCAGTGATTTTAAGTTAAAAGTCTAGGGAGAAATTGATTAGGTCTAGAGATCATCGAGCCCAAGATGATGTGTAGATTTCCAGTCTTAGAAAGATTGAGAGACAATTATACTAGAGTAGTTGCTACCTTTACTTTTTTGTTCTCCTCCTCCCTCACCCACACCAGAGACTCATAGAAAGTATCAAGTTATTTAAATTACTTTTCCTCTTGCTATTTCAATTACTAAATCTGTGAAAAAAAGCTAATATGTGTTATTGCCAAAGTGAATGTTCTTACTACTAAGGTCTGTATGACTTGGATATCTAATTTGTAAATCCATTCTTTGTACTGCGGCTTTCGTGTCAGAGGGAAAATCATATCTGTACTTTGATCATAATTCATGTATTTCACTCATTGTTTCCTTCCGTATGAAGGAGGACCCTTTTAAAGAACTTACCTTAAGAGATAATTTGAGCATATCTTTACTGAAAATTGAGTTCTTGCTAAGTTGCCAGAATTGTCGTGGTATCGTATAGTAATATGTGATGATTTGCACAGTGGTCTATGAAAAAATACTTCTGAATTATGAAAAATACGGACTATAGGAAAGAAATTTTAATATAAGTAGAAATTTAAATGAAACTGCATTGAAAAATGTAAAAAATTAGACATTAAATCTTTTAATAAAAAGTTATTCTAGATTGCTGTGCTTATTAGGGGCAAAACAGAATTCAGTGAATTTTTGTGAACTTGAGTGTAACTGAATCAAGGCTATAAGGCTTTTGATAATTATTAAAGTAAAAATGGGATAAGTGATAATGTAAAATCTTTCATCATAAGTTGATTTATCCACAGGCTGATAGTTTATTTTCATTCACATGAAGTTCTGGAATTGCTTGTGAGTTAAGGTGTTCACTCTGTTTTAAACTGAGGAATCTCGTCAAGGAGCTGGAAAACACTGGACCAACAAAACCTTTCCTGAAGTGGAAGCATTCAGGGAATAAGTCAGACATCATTCATTTACACTGAAATGAGCTTTTTTGGGTGAATTGTTGAATCAGCTATCATAAATATATTTCTGAGTATATCAGAGAATAAAATATTTAGTGCTGGTAATAATTACATAATTTTAAAAGGCATTTATTTAGTGATCAGTGTGTCCTCAGCAAAGATTTCTGGAGGGAACCATTCTGTCTGGGAAACACAAAGGCTGCATTCTGCCATTCACAAGGATCCCGTTGTTTTTGATCATCCTCAACAAATCCATATCAAATGAATGTTTACTTTCAGAAATCTGAGATGTCATTTTATCACAGTTGAACTCACAAGTGGAATAAAGAGTATTTTACTGCTGAGAATGCATCTATTAAAAAAGGTATTCCTTCAAAAGAATAACCCATTATTTCTCAGAAGAAAAAATTTGCAGGCTAGAGATTCTGAACTGCCATACTCATTTAATAAAATGTGAAGGAACTTCTTCTGTAAGAGTTTTTGTTCTTTGGAGTGGGTAAAGTGCAACATATGACTCTGGATACTGTGTCTTATGGACGTTGTGCCACTAGCTGAAGCACTGGGTTTAAAGACAGGCACTGAGCGGTATCTCTTTCTGTATTAACATCACCTAGTGAATCCAGGGGTGTTTGTCTAGGATCCATTCTGAAACCTACTTGTTTAAAAATTAAGATCCAAGGATAAATTAGGTGGTCTTGGGACGAAATTGCTGTTGACATGATTTTGGTGTTAAGGCTTTTGCCTCTTTTGGAGGACCATATGCAGTGGGGTTTTGGTTTTTTCTGCATTTCATAATCAGAAGGGCATCTGTTCGGATCTGCATCTAGTGGATGTGTGTTCACCTGTGTGACCAGATCTGCTTCGTATAATGCTAAATGCAAACGATAAGGCTTTCTGGTTACAGCAGGAGCACTTCTGCACACAGCAAATGGAAGCAGTGTAAAGCCATAAGGAGCTGAAGGTGAATAGGCTCTAAGTTCAAGAAACTTTTTTGCTAGCTGCATTCAGTTTTCAATAGTAATAATAAGTTCCTTCAGCTGTAAAATTTGCAAACCCACAGCTGTCATGTGGAAAGGTCTTCCGATTTTGTTAGACAGAAATCCAAGCCCTGAAGAGTCTGTAATGTGCGTGCTCCGTTTGGTTTGGGGTAGACATCTTTGGTATGTTGGGGATGTGGTTGTGTTTTGGTTTTGTTTGGAAATAAGGCTGTAGAGAATTAAGTAGATCTTGATTTCATGGAACAGGTTTGGCTTAGCTAATTTTTATGCCTTTTTCTGCAGATGCTTTGTCAAACTAACTTTACAGCACGGAAACTGATTTGCTAATAAGTCATGAATGATACTGTTGCTGAATTATTGTACCTTGCAAATGTGTTATTACTTAAGCATCAGGAAACATTAGCTTTTTTGAACAATATAGGAATATTTGATTCCTCATGTCCTGGAATTAGAATACAAGAAGGTGGTATAGGGGGATGGTGTTGAGCAGTAGGAACTTTGCTCTCTGAGTTCATCTATAGGAACAAGGCAATTCAAAACAATTGAAAAACTGGTATTATGCCCTGGAAAAGTAAATCCTGTTTTGAAAACCTAGCAATCTCTTTTTACCTAAGGAATCTGATAGTCTTACTGCAGATGATAAAGATTGGCAATTCTGGAATTTTAGTAGTGGCCATAAATGTGACACGGATAACACGGATAAAAATAATTCTTGTAGTTCTCCAAGATACCTCCTCCCTCTCATCCTCTACTCCTTGTGAAACAGAGCATTTTTATTCCAGGGCCATTTAAACCACAGGCTGTGCTTTAAATACTGTGATATCCTCTAATCACTTCTGTTGCCAAAATCTGGGAAAATAAATGCTTGAGAGGAAGGAATAAAAAGGAGCTTATGCACTGCTTCTCAGACAGAGCAGTCTTTTCTGGAAGTTCAGTTGTTGTTTTGGAAAATTCAATTTCCTTGTCCTGTTCTGTTTGAACGTTCGCTTATGGATTGGCATTTGGTAAAGTTCCCTATTGTTATGGATGAAACAAAGTGAGAATTTTGAAGTATCTGTGTAAGTATGACCATGTAAAACAGCATTCTGAAGTTGCATGAGTTGGTATTTATGCAAAAGCATCTAAAAATATATCAGTAATTTTCTTTAAAAAATAATTTCTTTTGCTCTGGTCCTTAGTTATGTTTGTGAACTCAGTAGTTCTGGAATTCCATTATAAAGTGGGATTGAAGTTTATCAAAATCTTACCTGTGAGGTCTTTGAAAGTGGTCTGCAGATGGTCTATTGGGCTCTATTAACCAATAAAGTTGGTAAAATTGTTTACGTGTTTGCTAATGATCTAAAGGGATAAGTAGAACATGTTGGTATTGGGCATTAGTCTTCCAGCTGAAGAAAAATAAATAGGGAAATAATTTGCTTACTACCATAATGAATGTTGAGTATGCTTTGTATTCAAAAATGTTTTCATATGCTTACTACAGTCACAGTTATTAATTTGACAGACATGCTAGGGAAGAAGACTGTCTATATTATAGGCAGATAATTTTACATATGTTTCATGACATTCTTTCATGTCTAGGTCAATTGCAAAAGAGCTTGCAGATTGGCTTATCAGCAACAATGTGGTTGAGCACATTTTTGGACCAAATTTGCATATTGAGGTTTGTATAAAATTGTTATTTTTTGGCATAAATATGGAGGAGTAGCTTCTTGTTCCAATTAATCTTTCCTCAATGTCTTCTTACTTTGCAGATCATCAAACAGTGCCAAGTGATTCTGAACTTTCTTGCAGCTGAAGGGAGACTTAGTACTCAGCATATAGACTGTATCTGGGCTGCAGCACAGGTATATATCGATTTTTATAGTTTCAGGGGTGATAAAAAATAAAACAGAAAACAGCAAGTTGATTTTGTTTTGTATTTGTAAAACTGAGTTTCTTATTTTTGTTGTCTGAGTGTTTTGCTGACCAAAATTTTAAGTAAAGTAACTGCCACAATTATTTTCATTAGATTCAAGAGTTCACCTAGGCTACTTTCATACAAGAAAAAGAAGTTGTGTAGCAAAGACATAGTGTTTTCATTGAAAATGGGGATGAGGAGTGTAGGGTTGATGTAATATTTTTACTGTTGTGTTAAATCACCTTGCTCCTTTGTACTGTAGCTTCCATTTCTGTTACTCCTGATGGGAACAATCAGGTGAAAATTGTGGCAGTAAAGTCCACAGCTGTGCTGCATTGCTGGTGTTAAAATCTATAAAAGGCACTGAGACTTTATTTTTCGTTTGGTACACCTGGAAACTCTGATAGGCTTTTTTTCCTTCAGAAAGATTTATTTGTTTGCCCCTTGCAATGGATTCGTGTGCTTTTTTGGCTTTTTTTTTATTTAGGGGATTTGAATACTGTAGGTGTTTGATTTCCTGTTGTGAAAACTGTTTTTCCATGGTTTCATTCTCCCTTTGTTATTAAAAAAATAAAAACAAACTCAAAACTTAAACATCCTCCCCCAAATACACCCACAAAACCACCACCCCCAAAAAATCCATCAAACCCCAAACCAAAAAAACCCAGAAAACTCCTCAAGGTTTCATTACAATTTTTCTGAAAAATACACTCAAAATGAAGATCAGAAAAACAAAATGGATCTTTTTGAACAGGTATAAGGAAAATACTTTTACACATGTTAGAACTTGAAGGGTTTTTTTTTTAATGCGTTCGATATTCCTGTGTGATTTGTTTCTATCAAATACTATGGTATACGCATTCTGAAACCTCTGTAGTCCTTTATCATTTTAACATGGAACTGGTAGGTTAATAAAGGCTCGTTATAACAGCATTCACTGTAAGAGACTGCAACAATTTTCCATATCACATCAATTAATAATTACTTATTTCACTTACATTTTTAAGTGATGCTTTACCTTTTTTTGGTGTTTTCACACATACAGTAGCTCGCACTAAAGTTAGATCTCAATGTTTTGTAAGATTTACCCAAATGAGATATTTCCCGTGTTCATTTTGATGTACTGATATTTTCAAACTATGTATTTTTGATATTAGAATTAAGTATGTCCTGATTACTTCCTGTAAAATGTTTAATTTTGTTTAAAAGGCTGACACCCTTTGACTAAAAGAATAGAAGGTGCTGAAGGATGTACTTTCCACTTTTTAAACTAACTTTTTGACAAAAATTATTTTCCCTGAGTTAAAGCAAGTATCTCAAGATGTTTAAATGCATTGTTGTATAGAACCCACATAATTTTATTCTGGTTTGTGTCCTATGAAAAATGGCCTGTACACCATAAACAACTGACATGGATATTTTATATGCCATCAAGGCAAGTTAAAATAAATAAAGAATGAAAAAAACTGCTTTTGAGGTGCATGTGTAGTGGCCAACTTTGATTATGTTTTTTCTAAAAACTTTTCATAACCATTGTTTCATTTTTTTACTATTAACATCCCCACAAATGTAATGAAACCCTTTGAGTGGCTGTGGAAAGCAGCATTTCACCTAAGAGGAATCACGTAGCAGAGCTGTCACTTTAAGGTATAAATAGAGTAGTTTAGCTGAACACATTGTTTGGGGTTTTTTTGACATCCACTACTGGAAAGACAAAAGAATTATAAGTAGTCCCTACACAGTTCATACAGTCTATATTCTCAGTCTTGTATTAGCCTGCACTGTCTATATTTGTCATTAGCACTGCCTATAAGATAGTCATTGCAAATATTATTTCCCTCAGAAATTAGCATATACACTAATATTTTAGAAGATATATTTAAGTTAAAATACAAAATAAAGTTCCCATTCTTCTTTTCACCAGCTCTCTAAGAACTGGAACTAAGGAAGATATTAATACATTTGATTTCACTAAACTTTATGTGCTTTACCATGTAAAAATCAAGTAAAAATTGCAAGTCTGACATAGTTTGGAATTATTGGACAAGTGCTTCCTGAGAATTTGTGCAAAGATGTTATTTAATTGCTGCAATTTGATCTTTGAATTTTTTTTAAGTTTATTTTGCTGTTCCTGTTATCTTCTCCATTTGTACTTTGTAGCTAAAGCATTGCAGTCGTTACATACATGATTTGTTTCCTTCTTTGATCAAAAACTTGGACCCTGTCCCACTTAGGCATCTTCTCAACCTTGTCTCAACTCTTCATCCAAGTGCTCACACTGAACAGGTAAAGACAAGGCGAACAAAATTGCTGTAACAAGAAAAGAAATTCTGTTAGTATGCTAACCAGACATTTTGGATTTGTCTTTGTCTTTCTAAAGGAATGTGTGTAGAAGTAATATTCACTAATGCATCAGAGGGGAAACTATATGAGTGAAGTTGTCATGTTTCTTCAAGTAGACCTCCCCTAGCTTTTGAATTATAATATTTTTGGAGATTTTTTTGAAGACTGCATAACCACTGATAGAAGATTTTAACTTCATGTCTGAAGTTAAAAATGTTTTTAGCATTAACAGCATTTTGAGCATTTCTTTATTTTGATGAATTTATTTTGGTGAACTGTAGTATTGGCATGTAGAAAAATTAATATTTATAGGCTCTGGAAGAGGGGGCAGGCCTCTTGGGTGGACTACAGGAGGGAAGTCAGATTGTGTAGGGAAAAAATCAGAGGGGCTAAGGCCGAACTAGAACTCAGGTTGGCAAAGACCGTGAAGGATAATAAGAAATCCTTCTACAAATATATAAATAACAAAAGGAGAACTAGGGAGACCATACAGTTCCTTTTGGACACAGAGGGAA
>WAAB01025145.1:285336-382212 GCA_013389865.1 Piaya cayana
GAAAGGGTCATTAGGCACTGGAATATGCTGCCCAGGGAGGTGGTTGATTCGCCTTCCCTGGAGGTGTTTAAGTTATGAGTAGACAAGGTCCTGAGGGACATGGTTTAGTGTTTTGTGGGAGTGGTTGGACTCGATGATCCGATGGGTCTCTTCCAACCCAGTGATTCTGTGATTCTGTGATTCTGTAATAGTGGATCTTTACATGCAAAACCACCTGCTTAATTGCACTGTTGTCTGGTTTTGTTTATAGACCTTGTATTTGGCATCAATGCTTATAAAAGCACTGTGGAATAATGCACTAGCAGCTAAGGCTCAACTGTCAAAACAAAGCTCTTTTGCATCTTTACTGAGTACCAATCTGCCCATGGGAAACAAGAAAGGTATGTGGTTTTCCAGTAGAACTGAACTTTTTGGACAAAAAGGATTTATGGAACTTTTTACTTGAAGAGTTCTTTGAAAGTGTCATGCTGGCATATTTTTCAAACAGAAGCTGAGGATAAAGATGAAGGCATTAAAACTTTGTGAGCACTTTTTGAAAGCTTTCTGATTCAGAACAATTCTCTTTGTGTATGTAAAGTAGTGTGTATTTTTCTATTTCCTTTTTTTTTATTTTTAATCCAGAGGATGGTCCATAACTCCTCAGTTAACTGTTCTCATTCTGCTGAGCATCTGTAACATCTGTAGCTACACAAAATCTTAAAAAAAGTATCTGATTTTTTACCTAGTTTTTGATATTACATGCTGTTTCTGGGGTGCGGTGTTTTTGTTTTTGTTTTTTTTTTTCACTTGACTGTGTCTTTCTCCAGTCATTACTTAATCTGCTGCCCAACCAATTTTACTGTAGTTTCCCTTTCTTCTCTCACTGCTGATTTTTATGAATCATGGACAACTATATGCTGACAAAAAAAGATTTTTAGTCACTTATTTTTCCATCCTGCTTTTTTCCTTCAGAAGAAGAGGAGCTCAGAAGAGCAGTCCCTTCACCTTGTAAGTATAGTTTTAGAAGTACACTGCAATCTGATACATTCAATACCACAGTGTTTTTCTGCAACCAACAAATTTGAATAAAGGAAAAACCTTTAACAGTTTGAAATTATGTTTTTACGAGAAGTAAAATGAAAATTGTATTTAGTGCAGAATCTGGGAAATTCATATAACTCTGCTATATACTGGCAAGAAGATACATCAGAATACAGATTATATAGTGCAATCCTCAGCGTTCTGAAAAGAAATTTTAGTGTTTAGGTAGTTGGGTTGTTTGAGTTATGTTCTTTGTTCAGCTCTTTGCAGGAAGGATGCTGTTGAGCTCAACATATGAGGCAGATTTATGTAATGCTGTTACATCCCAATAAATATAGATCACAAAGTAATTGGGAAATGTGGTTTTGAACTAGGGTCGCCAGCAGCAAGCCCTCAGAGCAGTGACAACAGTGACACCCATCAGAGTGGAGGCAGTGATATTGAAATGGAAGAACAGCTTATTAACAGAACAAAACATGTGCAGCAGCGACTTTCAGATACAGAGGTAAGAGTATAAATTGTAGTCTCTGAATTTTGTTACTGACCTACCTATGGAAATAATTGTTTTCTGTAACTGTTTCAAAACCTGAACAGGTACGTAGCATGTGTGCATACCTGCAGCAGGATAGTGGGATGCTAGAGTCGTTACTTATTTTCTGTGTGGTTTACAGAGAGTATATTGCACCTTGCCTGTGAAGAAGTGCACTACAAAAAAGACACTTCAAACAATTGAATTCCTACATTTAAATTGTATTTCAGTGAGATTAATCTCTGAGTAAGGGTCTGTTGTTTATGTGTCACACTGTATGTTCTAAGCCTGCACGTAAAACATGTTACAAATAATGTACTGCAAAAACTAAATTATTAAATCTGAATCTTGTTCTGAGCATTTTGTCATTGGCAAATAATTGAGAAAGAATGAAGACTTTTAGACTTGACACTTTTCCTCTTAAATGAAGAATTTTGTTTGAATGATGATGATGATGTTGATTATGTATTTTCAGTGGTGTTTCCTATTTCCACTAATCTTAAAAAAAAAATTATAATTCCAGGAATCCATGCAAGGAAGCTCTGATGAAACAGCCAACAGTGGTGAGGATGGCAGTAGTGGTCCTGGTAGTAGCAGTGGCCACAGTGATGGATCCAGTAATGAGGCCAACTCCAGTCATGCCAGCCAGTCCGCTGGAAGCCCTGGCAGTGAGGTTCAGTCTGAAGACATTGCAGATATAGAAGCTCTCAAAGAGGAGGATGATGAAGAGGAAGAAGACAGAAGTCATAATCCCCAGAAAAGCAGTAGGAGCACGGATCTACGAAGCAGGAAACTGGAATCGCAAACAGGCATTTGTCTCGGAGATTCACAAGGGGCATCAGAGAGGAGTGGCGCAAATAATGGGGCAGGAAAGGACCATGTTTTTAACACTGACTCTGTGACACCAGTGGATAATCGAATTAGAATTTTAGATGCGTGTTCTCATGCTGAGGATGCAGAGCATGATATAACGGGGGAAATGAGCACTGCTCACATTTCACAAGGGTCGCAAGATTCTTGTATAACTCACACAGGGGACTTCCTTGGGGAAACTATTGGAAATGAATTATTTAACTGTCGACAGTTCATAGGTCCACAGCATCACCACCACCACCACCATCACCACCATCACCATGACAGGTAAGTAGCTTGACATTTCTTGTGATTCCTTCTAAAACAGACATAAAAGTGGTAGCAAAATATTCATTTTGGGAGGAAATGTATTTGGATATTTTGCTGTACTTCAGGATAATTTTGTCTAACAAATAATAGTTATTGCAGACAGTTACCGAGTCATCTGTTAACATCTTGTGAAGTTTTTGTATTAAATAAATATGACAGTATTTAACAAAATGTTGGAACTGGTTTGCAAAATTGAATTGAAGAAGTCAACATAATCATCATGATAACGAGACCTTCAATTTATCTGGAATAGTTTTTCATATTCTTACAAAGGTCTGCTGTTCAGACAGATGGTTCATCCTAACTTTAGCTTTAGGGAGATATCTACTCACTTGTAGTCTGCTGTAAACAACTTTCTCTTTTATATTGTCCATTCTAATACTCTTCTCTTACAGGCATATGGTTGACGATATGCTAAGTGCAGATGATGTCAGTTGCAGTAGTTCCCAAGTCAGTGCAAAATCAGAGAAAAACATGGCTGATTTTGATGGGGAGGAGTCTGGCTGTGAGGAAGAGCTGGTACAGATTAATTCACATGCTGAGCTAACATCTCATCTTCAGCAGCACCTTCCTAACCTTGCTTCTATCTATCATGAACATCTAAGTCAAGGTAAGAGTGATAAAAAGAAAACAGAAAAACATTGTACTTCTAACTTGCTTTTCCATATTTTATAATAGTCTCCAGTAATTGAAGTAATTCAGATTATTTTAACCATGCATGTACATTTACTCAGTGAAACCACAGTGACTAGTGAGATTTTGCTCTTTCTCCAAAAGATTTGGTTTTGTATCACATCAGATATGACTGTGTCTGTCTTCTTTTAAATTATTTTTCTACCAGAGCTTTTAATGCAAGTTAAAACAAATAAAGGCACTAAAGAGCCTAGGAAATGTTTTTTTTTTTTCTAATCAGATATTAAAGTAAAAAGAAAGCCAATCGTGAAATGTGAATTATTTTCTTCTCTATCTCTGAAACCTTATGCAGTTTTTCTTCTGGTGGGCGGATCTTATTGTGACTCCATACACTTGTCGTCTTAAATGAATTAACCATAATGGGCTGTGCAGAGGATAATTTTAGAAAAACGATTTATGATATAACTTGATATTATAGAGATCTTGCCTTAAAGACATTTTATGCTATTTCATCTTAGACTGCCAAATCTTCTGGTTTACTTCAGGGTACAATTTAAGATGCTACTAAAACACTTCTCCAGAATTATATCATCTTTCCATATGCTATTGTGGCAGCTTTATTTTCTGTTTTATTCTCCTTTTAAATATAATGGAGGGTATGGTTAGTGAAGGTTTAACATTTTTCTTCACTAGTCTGACAGTTCGCTATCTCCCAGCAGACAGTGAAACCAGTACTATTTATATCTTTTTCTGAAATAGAGTTGAGTAAGAAGTCTTTTATTTCTTTAGGCTTAGCATTTCTTGTTATGTGGAACTGAATTATAATTTCAGCCTGACATTGAAAATTGGGAAGGAATTTTTTTCCTGTGCTACGGAGTTCAATAAACTTCTAACACTTCATAGTTAAAACATGATGTAAATCAGCATATTTTTCCAATGTTTTCCATAGATATCACACATCTTACTGAAGGTCCAAATTAGTGTTTGAGCAAAAAACCTTCAGTACAAATTATTTTGACACCTCTCATTTTGCACATACACATATTTGCAGTGTCCTGCATGCAGTCTAAATTTTATACTTGGCTTTGCTATTACATGAAAATACTATCAAATAGTAGATAAATGAATGGTGCCAGCTGTGGCCACACAGAAGAAGGAAAATGCCTATCAGTGTTTATGAAGACATGATGAGTTTTTAAAATAATACACTTTGATACTCTATCATATATAAAAAACTGATTGTTTTTCCTGTTAAACATAGGGTTTTTTTGCTTTTCCACATTGGTAGTTATAAAGATACCTCCTTTCGGACCACAGAAAGATTTAAGAAATATTTTAATTATACCATGAATTAAGTTTAGTTAAGTTAAGCAGTTGCACCTGCATCTGCGGTTCTTAAGTACTGGTTTTATTGCGTCTTGCCATTAGCCAAGAACAGTGTAAACATTGGTTTAACTGTCTTGTTGACTACTTGTGTGGTCATGTTACTTCTGTCTTCTTTTAAGAATGCCTAAGTGGAAAAGACTGCAATTACAGTGTTGTTGCACGCACTTTACAATAACCAAGTTTGCAAATAAAGCATGTTGTTGCTCATGTGCTCAAGGAATAATGTTCAGATTAGACACTTCCTTCTATTTATTCAATAACTGTCTTTGTATTTTGTTCAGGACCAGCAGTTCATAAACATCAGTATAATAGCAATGCAGTGACGGATATTAATTTGGATAATGTTTGTAAGAAAGGAAATACCCTTTTGTGGGATCTGGTCCAGGATGAAGATGCAGTAAGTTGAATACCAGAAAATAATATTTTTTAAAGAAAATAAATATATACTATTCAGTGACCTTTCTTTCTACTTGCTGTAGATTCATCTCTCTGAAGGGTTAATAAATGAAGCAGAGAAGCTGCTCTGTTCTTTAGTATGCTGGTTCACTGACAGACAGATTCGAATGAGATTTATTGAAGGCTGCTTAGAAAATTTAGCAAACAACAGGTAACTTAAATCATGAATTATCTGTTTTTACATTTATCTGGTTTTGCTACATATAGGAAATGCAAGTTGACTGTAACATCTATTTAACTTTACAGGAAGACAAGTTAATCCAGACAAAAGGAAAAGTATAAAAATAGTTTCAAAGCATTACCTGATGATACATGTTTGTATTCTATCAGTGCCCTGAATTTCTCATCTTGTTGCATTTGTCCACTCTCCCTTCTGCCAGAGGTTACTGCCCTCCTGCCAGCTGGTAAAAAATTGGGTCCACATCTTAGCCAGTTGAGTGCAAGGTTAGATGCCTTAGCATATGCATTTTGATTTGAATATTTAGAATTTACTTGCGGGTGACTGAGGAACAGACATGTTCTTTTCCACCAAGTTTATTGTGGGGTTTAATTTCTGTGAAGAAGCAGCTGGAGGTGGAGGTAATGCCCTGGTCTGAGATAACTTGTTTTAATATCAGCCAAAGCTGTGAGATTGTACTGTTTGAAGACTGACAGAAAAGCAATTTATTTTGTTGATGCAACTAATCAACTGCTGGACATCACCTGCAGTGTTATGTTGTTAACTTTTTGCTAAGTACTGTATTTATGAGATGAGTATACTGAGATATTAATTAATAAGAGAGATCTGAAGACACATTGCTGATACATGAGTTCCATCACATGCAGTTTATGCATTTCTTGAGTTTTCCTTGATAATTGTCCACATTTCTATTTGTGTCTTTAATCAGTTCGAGGCAAATTTTTCTGCTGTGTCACCAGTTTATAGAAAATCCATACTCATTTTGCTGAAATTTTAGAAGATATGTATTATGAAACTTAAAAATAAGACTTTTGTTTATGTAAGTAATTTTTAGTAAGGAAAAATGACTACTCTTTTATTTTTATACTTGTCCAACAGCTGTGTGTCCAGGGTATTATATTACACATGTGAAATATGTGTAGGTCAGATCCAGAAAACTAATTGGCTGACATGATGGTAAACTTAATATTGATACTTCCAGTGCTTTCCATTAGCCTATTTGCTCAGTGAACCTGAGCTTCTCAAAGTAATTTTAAAGTTGACTCTTTAGATTTTGTAACAATCATACATTGTCATCATTTCTCTTTCTTCTTTAGATCAGTAGTAGTTTCACTTCGGCTTCTTCCAAAGCTGTTTGGTACATTTCAACAATTTGGGAGCAGTTACGATACGCATTGGATAACGATGTAAGTAGCCTTCTGTCCCCAACAGACTAAGCCAGCAGAAGCGATGATGTTTAGAGGACTGCGGCAAGGCTTGCTCCTTGAGTGTGGTCCAAATTAATAATGACCTGAGGTTCTCATCTGTCTGTTACCTGGACTGGTTGTAGGAGCTTGTCAGATTGCTCAGGCCTGTATTTCTCCATAAAACACACTACTGTCATAACTGAGGTGAAGTCTAATTTATATAGTTTTTTAATCTCCACCCTTTAAATCCCAAATGGCTTGCAGACATCTAGACATCCAATAATAGCATATTGTAAAAAGTTGAAATGACTTGATCTTACATCATTCTGTTCTGATTGCATCTTGAATGCTTCTCAGTAATAAAATATTTTGTTTATACGGAAACCTTTAAAATATGAAGGTAAATAATATAGTATTCCTTACGAAGACAAACTGTATAGCTAGCTCATCTGTGTGCTGAGAACAAACTAGGAACTTCTGTGAAAGATTACAGTGATTGCCAGCATTTGTTCTTGTTTCTTTTTTTTTTTTTTACTTGACATTTAAATACATACCCAGTTCTGAGTTTTGGCTTAGACTTTTCCTGAATTAGTGCCTTTAGTTTTCATGGTCTTAGAAGGGAGGGTTCTCTGTCAGTCCTATGCCTGAAAATAACAATGATGAAAATGAAGAAGAGAGTACTGCACTGGAAAATACTCCTGAATTCATAGTAGATGGAAAATGGAATGTTTACTTTGGGTGTACATGAATGCAATTTTCCTGTAATAGCTGTCTAATTCCTGTAGCTTTTCTTTTTAAGCAAATTGTAATAATTTCTGCACTTTAAATTGACACAGGTGGGCAGAAAAGGAACTCAATATGATGAAACTTTTCTTTGATAATTTGGTACACTACATTCAGGCAGTCAGGGAAGGACGGCATAAACATGCATTGTAAGTACACAACTGATGAGGGGGGTTTGGTTTTTTGTTTTTGAACATTTCTGCTTTGCTTCTGATACTCTGATGTTTTTTAATGAGTACTTTCTGTAGGAACATTACATGCTTAGGGAGACGAAGGTCTGTAAAAATAAAAACATTTTAAATGCTTTCCTTTCCTGTCATTTTATTAAATGTTATGTTGAATATTTGTTTAGAAATAAAACACAAACATTTTATAAATTCAAATCAATTTAAAGTGATTTCATATCATAAAACTACTCAAATGTTTCAGTTTTGAAATCTGTGACCATTAATCTTTGCAGGTGTTTTTTTTTTTTTGTATGAAACATTCATCTGCACTTCCAAGCCTGTATGATTAAAATTAGGTGTTTATGCACAACTGATTAGAAGTTTTGTCTTCCCAGACCCAGAGGGATAGACTATTCATATGTCAAAGTCAGTACGTAAATACGAGCATCCAGAACTGAAAAATGTTGCTATGTATGGGCCAGGTTTTCACTTCATTATACACCATTATACTAGGCTTTGTTCTAGTGAGAAATAACTTTAAAAGTTTTTTGAAAGTGTGATGAATTTTTTTAAATTCGGGCAAACTGGTTCATTGTTCTGCTCTTTTGACCATTAAACTTCTACCTTATCAATATAAATAAAGTGATTTATAAAAATATTTTTATGAAGAGTGTGTATCAGCTGGGATAGGGAATTCAGTTAGAGAAAAAATGAAGGTCAAATCTTGAAAGTTGCTAATGACAAAATTATGCACTCGAATTGGATGGACTCTGTACCGAAAAACCCCACTTGCAATCCCGTCAACAACAAAAAAAGGTACCTTATCTAGTAACAACTAGGATGTCATTTTACTTGTTTGGTATCATTCTGCAATGTGTACAGCTGGAGTCTGTAGATCATGTGCTGAACTGGAAGTTCAGAAAGAAATTTATAAGAAAAGTTATTTATGGTTTTAAGAGGCACATCTGTGTGTGTGGTAAAAAATTATGACAATAAGCAATTATATAAACTTATATTTTTATACAAATTTAAATCCTAGATACAGCCACAGTGCAGAAGTTCAGGTTCGTCTTCAGTTCCTGACGTGTGTGTTTTCAACTCTAGGATCACCAGATCATTTCAGTAAGTATTTGATGTGACCTTATCAGAGGAGCATCTCATAGTAAGGCTTAGTTCTTAAAAATCAGTGTTAGTTTAAATAAGTATAATGTTCTAAACATATACAGTTTTAAATAACCTCTGATACTGTTTTCAAAGAACAATGAAAGCACAGAACCAACACTGGAGTCTGGATTCTATTGCAGTTCTGTGTGAACAAATTTTTCTATCTCCTGTGCTTTGGTTCTTCTAAGTATTAGGATTGTGTTCATTACTGAAATGAAGACAATATAGTCTGTATTTGTGGGTTTTGGTTCATGTCCATAATGTTCCCAGTGATCTACTGGAGTGCACTGTAATTAAGTTGTGATACCATAAAGCATTAATTTTTTATATTTTAATACTGTCAGATATTGGTTTACATTGTAGGTTTACATTGGTTTACATTTACTGCAAAAGTTTTCTGTTTGATAGTTGGTTTGTACAGGTGCTGAAATCTTTTCACTCTACAAGGTAAAAAATAGATTTCCTTTGAATTCTGATATAATTCAAAGTTGAACATATTTTTTGTGGGTTTAGTAACTCTTGGTGGTTCTCCCTTCCATAAATTGGTTTGGGTGCTCTCTTCTTAAGCCCTTGTGAATGAATACAATGTCTCAGCATCAGCTCTGTACAGTTGATTGTATGTTGAGGTCATTTATTAAAATAACTGAAGGGGGAGGAGTCATTTGGGCAGTTCACAGCTGGCATGCAATGCATAGCTTGTCCTTCTGGTCATTAGAGTAAAGTATAGAAAGCAATGAGAATACCTGTAGCCAAGAGGAAAAAGACCCCTTTAACACTGTGTTTGCTGTTGTTGACAGGATTGCCCCAATTCATAAAGACATTTTTGGGATCACAAATTTTTATATGCCAACTAAGATGATAAACCTACATTTCTCTTGAAAGGAGTAAAAGTGAAATAGTTAGGGGTAACATTTTCAGCCACAGTCTCAATACTCACTTTAAAGCTGGACTCTAGGTTGTGCTCAGTAACTATTTGTGAGTTGAGAACCAACCTGATGTTTGGTAGATCTCAGGTCAGCCTACACTGCACACTGGTTTAGTAGCAGCTGACAGCACTAATGACCAAAAAAATGTAGCTGATTGCCCACTATAAAAGTGAAAGAGTGTATGATTCCAAAATTGGTAGCTGGTGTATTTTTCTTCTTTCAAAAACCTTCTTAATCTGACAAACGCTATTCATATCTTTCTGTATGCATTCTTGGGTCTTGTACGGTGTCACTGTGTATTTGACGTTTTAAAGGAGAAGTTAAATGTACTTCCCTGATTTTAGGGTTGAGTTTAGAACAAGTGGACATACTGTGGCATTGCTTAGTAGAAGATTCCGAATGTTTTGATGATGCACTACACTGGTTTTTAAATCAAGTACGAAGTAAAGATCAGCATGCTATGGGTATGGAGACTTACAAGCATCTTTTTTTGGAAAAGGTATGTAGAGGTTTATTACAACCTTACTAATTCTAATGAAAGCACTTCTTTCCATATCAACACTGTTTAACATATTTAAAATTGTTTCTGTGGAAAATATGTCTTCAGTAGTCCAGGAGGGCCCTGGTTGTCATACAGTGATTTTTTTTCTCTGCTTAGAGGGAAGAGGGGTAACAAGTTGGTGTTAGTTCTTTTCACACTACTATTTACTTTAATGTTTCTTTGTGAGCTAAAGCTATATGGCGCTTCATTTCCATTTGGGGGGTAAAAAAGCCACCGAAAACTATACATTCCTTTCTGGAATATACCTACCAGACTTAACAAATAACTTTTCTTCTTTTTGAGAGGGGTGTATAAATCTCATTTTCATATCCACTGAAAATACAAAGATGCAGCAGTAGAGCTTTCAGCAAGGGGTCTCATCCATTTCAATAGATGGCATTACAAGATGGACACATTGTGCAGTAATTAGTGTAGTCTAGTTTTTTTTCAACATTACATGTTTTTTGCCTAGTTTTTAATTATGTGAGTACGCATCATGTAGGTGAAAAAATTGTCCTGCTGTTGATAAGTTAAGCAGTAATAATTTTTGTTCCCTCTGCACTGTTACAATCCAAATCAGTGCTAAGGACATTTCTTTAAGCTAAATATAGTTGATTTTTTTTGTATTATATGTAAAATTCAGAGTGGGTGATCTTTTGCAAGAGCAAACTTTAATTAATCTACTACATTCAAATATGCTTTGTAGTAACAATGACATTTTTCTGTTCTAATGCTAGTGAAATAAGTTCCATTTAATAAGTATCTGTTGTGTCAATGAGTGTGTTTTTTCCACACTGAAATACATTCATTTTATTTAGATGCCACAACTAAAACCTGAAACTATTAGTATGACTGGCCTAAACCTTTTCCAGCATTTGTGTAATTTGGCTCGATTGGCTACTAGTGCATATGATGGTGGCTCAAACTCAGAGGTAAGCCTAGATTCCGTGCTCACGTGTTTCTGAGAGAGCGGGAAAGTTGAATTACTTGTCTGCAGCAGCGTATCTCTTAAGAACTTAATTGCCTTGAATGTTATTTACTGGTCTGAGATAATAATGTCGCGACCTGTAGTGGTGGGAGATTTCTGCCTTAAGAAGAGCCTTGGAAGATAAGGACTCAAAACTTCCAAATACAGGACAGTGCAATGGGAGGAAAAGAGGCCAATGATCCTGGCATTCCCTCATGACTTTGAGCATATGTGGCTTTTGTCTCTAGAGGCAGAGATAGGAAAGCACAAAGAAAGTGGTAACTGTTTCCTGTATGCCTTTGTGCAGTTTATCATATTCTTAGCGTAACTGCACTGTATTCTCTATTGTATTTAAAGAATGGGTATGTAATACTCACTTTTATAAGTAAGAAGGTTCAGATGACATTCTTGTTAGGCATATTTGATTCTGACTAGAAAACTACATTAAAATGTGTCACAGTTTACATATGATGTGCTTTAGAAAATTGTCTTCTGCAGTTTTTTATACAGATACTATCTTAGAAATAAATTATAAATGGGATATTTTTATGTGAACTTATTGAGGCAATTTTTATTAAAACTTATATTCTTGCAATGAATATCAATAATAGTTGTGGTATTAAGGCTTCATTGAAATGTATTCTCATTTGTCAAAAATTAAAAAGCACTCTTGAATACCAATCAGTTCTCCTGCTATTCCAAAGTATGAAAATACGTCTGTGAAAGTTAGACTTTCATAGTGATTGATGCGTGCACTGAGGAGCACCTGAGCACAGGAAAAATGGAGATATTTTTAGTAATTTCTTCAAGAGGCAAATAACATGTTTCCAGTCAGAAAAGCATCGCTCCCAGTAAAATAATGAAGCAATGTTTTGTTTCAGTGTTTGTTTTCCTTTTATCAAAACAGTTGTGTGGCATGGACCAGTTCTGGGGTATTGCTTTAAGAGCGCATTCTGGTGATGTCAGTCGGGCAGCCATCCAGTACATCAACTCTTATTATATCAATGGTATGGATTGTTAGTTTTGTTTTATCTTTAGAATGTTATGAAGAATACCTAGCATAATCTTTTTTTCATTCTTAGTCTTAAAATGCATAATCCCAAAGTTGTGCATACATAATTTACTTTAACTCACATTACAGGTAAAACTGGTCTGGAGAAAGAACAGGAATTTATTAGCAAGTGTATGGAGAGTCTGATGATAGCTTCTAGTAACCTTGAGAGAGACTCTCATTCTAGTCTGACCATTATTGAAAGAGGACTCTTGATGCTGAAGACACACCTGGAGGCTTTTAGGAGAAGGTAAATTACTCCCTTGATATATTTGGATGCAGAATTGATTTACATTCCTCTTGTCATAATGATTAATGAGTTATTATTAATTTAGGTTTTAGGTTTTGTGGTTTTCTTTGTGTAAAGTAGGGATAGTAGTGGATAATTTTGAAAGGTAATATATTAAAGTTTAAACGGTTACTAGAGTTGACCCTTGTCCTTTATAAAGACATATGAACATGGTTCATGTTTCCCTGTCCCTCACCAAAGAAACTTCTTTGAAGTTATTTTAGTCTTAATATAAAAATAGTGAAAATATCAATAACTACCTCTTATTTTGAAAAAGCAGTGAATGCAGGTGCAAGTTTTGTCTTTCCTCTCATTGTTTATCAAACATTTGTGCTAAATAGGTTTTGACAAAAATACTTTTTCAATGTTTATTCCTGCTCTTAAGGTTTGCGTATCATCTAAGACAGTGGCAGATTGAAGGCACTGGTATCGGCAGTCACTTGAAAGCCTTGAGTGACAAACAGTCGCTACCACTAAGAATTGTATGTCAGCCAGCTGGGCTTCCTGATAAGGTAGTTAAAAGCCCTTTTATAAGTGCATTCTACATTTTAAATTCCACTAAGTCCATTGTGCACTTCGAAAATAAAATGCATGTTTTATTCCAGATGACTATAGAAATGTATCCCAGTGACCAGGTGGCTGATCTACGGGCAGAAGTCACCCATTGGTATGAAAATTTGCAGAAGGAGCAGATAAATCAACAGGCGCAGCTTCAGGAGTTTGGCCAAAGCAGCCGCAAAGGGGATTTCCCTGGTAAGCTGTAGAACTCGTAACTATTTTTTGCCCTCATGAGTCCATCTATTGCTTAGAAAATTATGGGTTTTATTTCCTCAGACATCCTAAATAAGCAGGCATTATTATTTTTTTTTCTTCTAGCTGTGGTTATAGCTAGCATCAACCTCACTTTTAATTAATAACATTTCTTCAGTGCTACCACTTACTTGATATAGCAAAGAAAATGTAGATCTGCCAAAGGTCCTTAGATCTAGCTGTGCTCTTGAGTCCCAGTAGGTTTCTTCCCACATTATTTTTCCTGTTGTTGTTTTAATTAATTCTGTTGTCTTCTGTAATTTGGAGATTCTGTTACATAGACCCTTATTCTACATTTTATGAAATTTATACATTTCTGGCTCTGCTGTTGGTTCAGAATTTGAAATCATGGTTCAAATTTATATGCTACATATATGTATTCCAGTCAGGTGTAATGTTTTCCTTACTCTTCCAACTGCTTTTTAATTTCTAATTATCCTTTAGTAATTATGATTACTTATCCTCTTTTGATGCTCTTCATTTGGAATGTCATGTTGGTCCTGATGGTCATTGCTTGCTTAGAATGAATACAAATCATAGAATCATAGAATAACCAGGCTGGAAGAGACTCACCGGATCATCGAGTCCAACCATTCCTATCAAACACTAAACCATGCCCCTTAGCACCTTGTCCACCCCTGCCTTAAACACCTCAGGGAAGGTGAATCAACCACCTCCCTGGGTAGCTTGTTCCAGTGCCCAGTGACCCTTCCAGTGAAAAATTTTTGCTAATGTATAGCCTAAATCTCCCCTGGCGGAGCTTGAGAAAATTCCCTCTTGTCCTGTCCCCTGTCACTTGGGAGAAGAGGCCAGCTCCCTCCTCTCTACAACCTCCTTTCAGGTAGTTGTAGAGAGCAATGAGGTCTCCCCTCAGCCTTCTCTTCTTCAGGCTAAACAACCCCAGCCCTCTCAGCTGTTCCTCATAAGGTGTATTGCTTCCTATTGTCGTTCCCTTTCTGTGTTTTGAGTGGATGAAAGTTTCTCCTTTATCTTTTAGAAGGGGGAGAACATTTTCTAAGTCCTACTGATGCTGTTGTATCATTTTTATTGGTTACCACTGTACAAATTATTATTGTTTTCTGAATTTTCTTCTCTGCAGTGTTTTCCTCTTTTCTTTCTCATTAAGAGTAACAGTTAGCACATAATACTTCTTCTTGAAACAAATTCTGTCCATTAACTTCTTTTTCCAACACCTCTGACCATTGGTGTATACATAACCATGAATCTGACTTTCATAGTTTAACAGCTTGTAGAAAAAAATGTTTTAATGAGATACACTGTCAGTAAACCAAACTGAATTCTAGGCATCTCAGTTACCTTCTTTGTGAAATCCTTTTCTAGACAGAAGCTGCTTTAGTGAAGAAATTATCTTGTTTTCCACAAAATATAGCCACGTAGCAGGAATTTTTGGTTTTGTTTTAGCTGGGATTTTAGAAACACATGACTCAGAAAATTCAGAATTGCAATCCTACAACAGCTGCAGTTCAGTCGTAAATTTGTACAATTTCATTTGTAGAATGCCTGTGCTGATACCCACTTTTTGTGGATGTTGTTTTACTTTTTCTGGTTTTATTACAGTAATTATTAGCATAATCTGACTATGGAAAACTGGAGAACCATAAAACTTATATCTGTGTATTAATAAACACAGAGCCCTTCACTAGGTTTAAAACCTGTATTAATGCCTCTAAGTGCTTCATCTTGTAACTGATATCTGTGTTGGCTGATTGAAGCGTAAAATCCTATAATAGGCTAAATCTCTTTATTAATCTAAGAAGTGGTTTTGCATTGTTCTGAGCATGCCACTGTGCATTTAGAATAGTCTGGTCAGGTGATTTTTACTTTACAACTGCTGAATTCTAGAAGATAGGACTGAAACTGAGACTTGCACTTGACACCTGTATTTTTACTCATCTGTACCCTATTTTGGGGGATTGGTTTTTAAGACTGAAAACAAAAGAAAGGGCTTTTTAATAATGAAGATCTGTGTTAATTATGATTCATTATATTGACTGTTTACACGTAAAAACCTGGGTCATCACAGAAGAGGTGAGGTACATAGTGCACATTTCTGTCTCAGTGACCTTTTACTAATATGCATTTTAATATACCTGTGTTAGCTAATCTACAACAAAAAACAATTCCTGGTTAAGAGCTGGAGATGGCAATTATTTAATCAACTGAGGTAGAAATCTGAGCAGTGTTTATCAATTTCTAGTTAAAATTAAAGGCTCGTGATATCAGAGTACAAGTTTTTTCTTGCCTTTTCTTGAGAGAGCCAAATCTCATTATCCTTAATTGATTTTTAGTTGTTATCTCAGGTGGGATTCCAGTTTCGCAAAACAGAGATAAAGGGATATTTTCATTAACTTTTGGCTCTTGAAAGAAATAAAAGTGTAAGTCTAGAATTTCATCTGTTGTGAACTGTGACCGACACTTCCTCATGCTGTTGGCCTCCTTCAGCAGTCCTGTTCACCTGCCTTTTCAGCGCTGAGGGGATGGCTGCCTTGTTTCCAGCATCTTTGTCAAAAGTGTTGTTTTAATTTTCCTGCTCTTGAGATTCATGAACAAATAGAATGTCTGAAGTGATGCCAGTCATGTCTAACACCTGTTATCTTAGAAAGAAATTTAGTTTGAGAAGATGAGGACACTGAAAATTAATGTTAAAGAGAGGTTACAGAAGTGAGGTAGCTATTATCGTGGGAAGTGAAGCTGCAGCTTCTGAGATGGACTAAAAGAACCTTAAAGCATTTATTAGTTACAGGTACATTTCAGAAGGCTGGGCCATTATGTTTCTGTCAAGGGAATATCTAAGAATGCCCACTGGCCAAAACTTTGGGAATGTATCTGTAAGTAGTAGATGCATTCACATTCATTAAATGTCCCTTTTAACTCTCTTTCAGTACAATAAACTTGCTTCCCCCTCCCCCTATTTCCCAGACAATTACCACATAATTCTTTTGAGATCCCAGTATGTATTGTAACATCTCTTGCTTATGTGAAATCTTCATTGCTGAGAGAAATGTGAGATTGCATTTGCTTCTCACTCAGGGTGTTTATCGTATTCTTTCTTCTGAAATCTGTTATTAGTTTGCTGAAGTGCAGAGGATGGTAGATTTCTGTATTATTTTTGTGGATGATGTGTTTGCCTGCCTTTATCTGTTTGAAATTATTTTACCTGGCTGCATTGTAGTGTCAAAGCAGCCAGCTGAAAAGGATGGGAATAGTGGTGAATATGTGAGATTATTCTCTACTCCGCATGAAGCCTTCATGATTTTATTGTTAACCGACAGATGTCTTTGGAGGGCTGCTGTCTATCCAGTTCTTCCCAAGAACATCGAGAATTTTTGTTTAGGCAGGTCTTGAGGATCATATATATTTGCCCGATATCTCCGTTACCTGGCAGTCCCGTCAAAGTTACTGTCTGTACATCTCACTGGATTGCTCTGGTTTGGAGATGTCAGCACTTGCGCATGTATCTCAGCTGATTTTGGGAAGCATCACTTGGATTTATTGTGTGGATACACCAGCAGAGATTGTGTGGCTGCAGACTACAAGTGACAGGCTTTCAGTAATTACCAGGAGCAGCAGGGTGACCACAAATGCGTTACACCATGCATGTCTGTGACGGTGAAAGAAGGAAGTTAAAGTTTGCTGTGTACACATAGAGGGTTTTTTTTTTCCTTCTTAACCCATGTCTTTGAATATGCTCCTGTAGACAGTTATAGACTATCTTGAAGCATTTTTAGGTTATGGAACTCTTGAGTACATCTCACGATTCCTACAGAGGTTCAAAAAAAAGGACTTTTCTGAAGAAGACTTATTGAAATCCCAGTGTTGAAGTACAGTGGCAGTGTAAGGGTCCTCCTCATTGGTGTGGAGTTCCAGGGCATGATGCTGGGAAAACCATATATGTAAGAGTAATGGTTGAACACCACAGCAAATTTCAATCCATGACAAATACCTTTGTGCACCAGAATTAGTGGTTGGGACTATAGGAGTACTCTGAGAGACGAAGTCATTGTACATTTTGATTACTTCTTGATTGTTTGTGCCAAAGGAAATTAAATTCTTAGTCTTTTAATAGTGAAGATTTCTTGTTCAGTGCTGAGAACTCTCTGAAGTGCATGACATGTTCAATTCCAACTTATATTTAAGAAAGGTAATTATTGCTTCTTTGCCCTTGCCAACTTTATAACAGGTGTGTGTGATACAAAGGGATTTTATTGATTATCACAATAATTTTCCATTATCCTTCTCTGGCATAGAATAATTTACTACAAAATATGGAAGGTATGTTTTAGTCTGTATCGTGAACACTTTTCACTACAAAATTGAGTGAACTGTATTGAAAAGATATTTCTAAATACATGCAAGGAAATGTACCTTATTGTAATTACCAGTTTTCATAAGGAAATGGCATTGAAGTTTTGCCACATTTTAAATGCTGCTGAAGGGTGTGCTATTAAAAATAAGTCTTATCACTTTCATTAGAAATCAAACTATGATTCTGGAAATTTACTAAAATAATTTTTTTTGTCCTAGGTGGTCTCATGGGGCCTGTGAGAATGATTTCATCTGGGCATGAACTGACAACTGATTATGATGAAAAGACACTTCATGAATTGGGTTTTAAGGATATGCAGGTATTACCAGCAAATAGATAGCAGTCACTGAAAAATATTGATTGATGTATTGCTTTTGTCTTGTGCAGCTGATATATGTAGTGGTGGTAGAAGACATATTTTTCTTTGGAATCATTCTACAGTTTTCTGAAACTCAGTGCTTCAAGCTGCCCAGCACGTGCCTCCTGTGAGCTCTAATTCACAGCCAGTCCTTGCTGCTGTTGTCAGTCTTAAAAATACATAGTAATTTTAAAAACCTAATTTTAGCCCTCTTAGCAGATGTAAAACTCAAGGAGTGAAAGAAAAATTTCAGAGTTGTTCATTGATGAAGGAAAACCAGAGACCATGAAGACAAAATCGAGTGTCCATGTTTTGTCTGAATGGTTGAACTCATATTATTTCCACATTAGCAGTGCCTAGCTCTCTCCTTTTGTGGGTTAAATCTGAAGAATTTTTTTAATGCCTATTGTAGGTTTTAATTTTGATTCAGAGTTCCTTGTAGTGGCCTACTCATAAGTTTGCTGATGTCTACAGCATGGAAAAGCCTTATTTGATTTGTATAAGGAGAAATGACATCATGACTGTTTTAGGGAGACAGGACTGTAACGATTTACCAGCAGCTCATCACATACATTCTTTTTATCTCAAGAAAACAAAAACTTAACCACCTCCCTGCTCACACACTTTTAGAAGGGTTTTTGCGAGCTAATGTGCTTACGTGTGCCGTTGCTGGCTCTTAGCAATTGTAGCAGTTGGTCTGTCTTGGCTCTTGCAGTTCAAGTTGGATGATCTGTTGGACTAGGTCTTCAATTGTTTGTTGGTTCATTTTGCTGAATGACTTGAGTTAATTCAAAAGCAAAACCAGATTTTAAAACATTTATTTTCTTCAAGTGGGTCATTTTACAAAATTGAACTATATTGCAATCAGATCTATCCTTATGCTTGCAGAACTTGGAGGTGTAACGTTCAGTTTGAATAACTGGGGGTGATCAGTATATGGAGGTGATAACTGGTCAGCAGGAACAGTTCACCTGTGAATGGCTTTCTGAAAGGTGGTTATGCCAATATAAGAAATATCTGCTTTTCCAACCACACTGCTGTTTTGCTATGGCCTCATACTCATTCTTCAGGAACTTAGAGCAAACTTATCTTGTTTTTGTGCCTTTTCCTTAATGTACTGAGAAGTAAGACTGGTACTAGAGTCTCCCTAGCCTGAATGGCAAAGTGAAGGATGAGGGACAAGGAAACAGGACTGTCTGTTCTGGCAGCAAGTGTAAGCAACTGCACTATGAACACCTTAAATGAAAGCAAAACCAGGCTTAAATTGTGACAGTTGCTCAAAATGCTGCTCAGTAAAGATTTTGCAGCAAAGATATTTATATATCTTTAAGTTCTTAATTCTGATCCCGTTGAAAACATTCCATGGTTTTAGTGTACACCCTTTTAAAAGTGTCTCCTTCTTTCACTGTTTTTTTAGATGGTGTTTGTATCCCTGGGCGCACCAAGGAGAGAACGTAAAGGTGAAGGTGTTCAGCTTCCAGCATCTTGTCTACCTCCTCCTCAGAAGGACAACATTCCAATGCTTTTACTCCTGCAAGAACCTCATCTTACCACCCTTTTTGATTTGTTAGAGATGCTTGCCTCTTTTAAGCCTCCTTCTGGAGAAGTGGCAATGGAAGATAGTGAGGTAATTTAGAGTAATTTTATTTGATTAATTACATTTAAGTCTTATTTAATTGGATCAGTTTTTCCTATCTATCCCATTTCTGTTGTGTTCATTCCAATTGCTGTGTATGTTTATTATCTGTTTATTCACATTTAAAGTATGGTATAATCATTATAATGATTTTCCTGATTTTCTTAATAACAGTCTGATCCACTTCAAAAGTTCTGAATATTGTAGAAACTAAGAAAAAGTAATCCTTAATAAAGAATACTGATTATTTAAATAGATGACTAATAGTGGGAATTGGCTTGGAGAAATATTTGTAAAGGTTTTATTGCAAAATCTCAAGTTTTGTGTCTTATATGTTATCATTAGCTTGTGGGAAATTAAATAACCACTAGCATATTCAGAGTAGGAGTTTATTTTTAAGTTTTAATTACACTCAAATATTTCAAAATATGTGATTAGCTGTAAAGATAATGGAACTTAGTTTCTTGTGGGGTTCAGTGAGACTTCAACTATCATGTTCCATTTGTGGATGTACATTAGATAGGAAGAAGCTTCTGAATTAAGAATAAACACAGTTTTGGACTGTGAAATCTTATTTTCACACCAAAATTAATGATGGGAATGTTTGTTTTATGGTTTGTCAGAGTGCAAGGTGTGAAGAACTCCATCTCCATGCAGAAAACTTATCCAGACGTGTCTGGGAACTGTTGATGCTTCTGCCAACGTGCCCTAATATGTTGCAGGCATTCCAAAATATTTCAGATGAACAGGTAAACAAAGAATGCTTGTTTTACATTTTTATCTTTATTATACGTAATTATTTTAGTGTCTAGTGTTCTAGTTGAATTTTCCCCAAATAGGAACTTTAATGTTAAATATGTTGAATTATGTTGAGACGCAAGTAAACTTAATAAATCTAATAATTTATATGAAATTATGCTGAACTGAGATGTTAGCTTAGTTCCCGTAGGGTTTTTTTATGATTGTTTTTGAAAACATTGTTTAATAAATAAAAATAATAGTCAGTATTAACTGTCACAGTCTTTTGGCTTGAATTGAAACAGCAGTGTCTTCATCTGCAGCCTTGCTTTAGCGTTATGACTAGTGTGATAGTAATCCCTTTGTACTCTCATTTCTATAAGCTCAAAACCTCTATAGTTACCTATTTGTTTTCTTGCCTTGTAGATGAAAATTTTCATAGAAACATTAGGTTGGAGTCTAAACTTCCCCTGACACAGCTTAAGACTATTCCATCTTGTCCTTTCATCTATCACCCACTTCTATACAGCCTCCTTTTAGATATTTGTAGAGAGCGATAAGGTCTCCCCCTAGCCTCCTTGTCTCCAGGCTAAACAACCCCAGCTCTCTCAGCCACTCCTTGTAAGACTTGTTCTCCAGACCCTTCACCAGCTCATTGTCTCTCTTGTGGCAAGAAGCCCAAAACTGAACTCGATATTCAAGGTGTGGCCTCACCACTGCCGAGTACAGGGGCAGAATCACTTCCCTGGTCCTGCTGGCCACACCATTTCTGATACAAGCCAAGATGCCATTGGCTTTCTTGGCCACCTGGGCACACTGCTGGCTCATGTTCAGCTGGCTGTCGACCAACCCCTAGGTCTTTTTCTGCCGGGCAGCTTTCCAGTCATCTTCCCCAAGCCTGTAGTGCTGCACAGGGCTTTTGTGTCCCAGCTGCAGGACTCTGCACTTGGCCTTCTTAAACCTCATCCTGTTGGCAAAAGTCATCTGCAAACTTGCTGAGGGTGCACTCAATCCCCTCATCCAAGTCACTAATAAAGACATTGAACAGGGCTGGACCCAGCACTGAGCCCTAGGGACGCCACTGGTGACCAGCCTCCAGTTGGATTTAACTCCTTTCAGCACCACTCTTTGGGCTCGACCATTAAGCCAGTTTTTAACCCAGCAGCGGATGCATCTGTCTAGGTCAGTGGAAACCAGTTTCTCAAGTACAATACAGTGAGAAATGGTATCAAAGTCTTTACTGAGGTCCAGGTACACTACACCCACAGCCTTTCCCTTGATGGATGCATCAAGTGGGTAACCTTGTCATGGAAGACCTCTTTTAAAGTTTTTGAAATTACTTTTTAACAGCTTTTAGATATTACAATTTTTCATGGACACATGCATCAAAATCTTGGTGGAAGTTGCAGTTTATACTGTAACATTTGGCTTCCTCTGCTTTAGAACTGT
The DNA here is from genome assembly GCA_013389865.1 of Piaya cayana. Taxonomy (NCBI): domain Eukaryota; kingdom Metazoa; phylum Chordata; class Aves; order Cuculiformes; family Coccyzidae; genus Piaya; species Piaya cayana. Next base: position 307,114 of record WAAB01025145.1, read on the forward strand.
GTACACTTTAGCTGTAATAATGTTGGAGGTTTACTGAAATTTCATTGCTCAGTGCTCACAATTGAAATTATTTGTCATGTATAGAAATATGTCTAATTCCAAAATAATAAATAAATTGTCTAATTCCAAATAATAGATGAAATGAAAAGCCAAATTATTTATCCATATCATATTTACCCATATCATAGAATCATAGAATAACCAGGTTGGAAGAGACCCACCGGATCATTGAGTCCAGTCGTTCCTATCAAACACTAAACCATGTCCCTCAGAACCTCATCCACCCGTGCCTTAAACACCTCCAGGGAAGGTGAATGAACCACCTCCCTGGGTAGCTTGTTCCAGTGCCCAGTGACCCTTTCTGTGAAAAATTTTTTCCTAATGTCCAGCCTAAATCTCCCCTGGCAGAGCTGGAGGCCATTCTCTCTTGTCCTGTCCCCTGTCACTTGGGAGAAGAGGCCAGCACCCTCCCCCCTAAAACCTCCTTTCAGGTCTCCTCTCAGCCTTCTCTTCTCCAGGCTAAACAACCCCAGCTCTCTCAGAAATCTCTTGAGGCCTGTTCTCCAGCCCCTTCACCAGCTTTGTTGCTCTTCTCTGGACTCGCTCCAGAGCCTCAACATCCTTCTTGTGGTGTGGGGCCCAGAACTGAACACAGGATTCAAGGAGCTTTCCTTTTTTTTTCTAGATATATCATCATTATGTATAATACGTTAATTGTTTTCTTTTTTATCCTTTAAGGGTAATGATGGCTTTAGCTGGAAGGATCTTCTGCGAATAAAAAGTGCCCATAAACTTTTGTATGCCCTGGAAATTATTGAAGCTTTGGGAAAACCTAACAGGAGAATAAGACGTGAATCTACGGTAATAGAGCTTCTTGCACAGAGTATATTTTTTTCTCTCTGAACCAAAGTATATATTGATGAGTTATGTTATATTGTTTTAATTCTTGAACTCTTTTTACAATTAATTGTTGTTGTTTATCTCTAGGGAAGTTATAGCGATCTTTACCCAGACTCAGATGATTCAAGTGAAGATCAAATAGAGAACAGTAAAAACACGTGGAGCTGCAAGGTTTGATTTTTTTCCTGCAGTAAAAATCCGTGATACCTAATATAGTTTTTCAAAGAAGGTATAGAATGAAAACCCATTTAAAACATGCTCTGTCTTAGGGTTTTTGATCTCACATCTAGGTATAACATCTTAAAGTTTTTCAGTGTTATCAGACATGGAGATTTGTCATAGTCATGTACAACTATTTCTTTTGTTTATCATAAAGTATCCTACTGAATAGTTGATTGGATTATTTACTTATTTACTAATGAAGCTTAGCTTGATATCTAACTGAATTTAGTGATACTTCTGTATTTGCATTTTTTCACATTGATTCCATAATATGCTTGCAGTTTGTGGCTGCTGGAGGGCTTCAACAGTTACTAGAAATTTTCAATTCTGGAATCTTAGAGCCTAAAGAACAGGAATCATGGACCGTGGTAGGTGTTCATTCACCTTTTTTCTACAGAATAACATAGCTGTCATTTGTCACTTTCAACCTTTGTTATAGTTACTTTTTTTGTAGTAGGTGAAATAACCGTAATAGAAACCACCAGAGTCTATGCAGTAGCATCTTTTTCTTGAATATTTCACATTCCTGGAAGAATATATTTTCTTACAGAAAAAAAATCTTCATACTTCTTTTTTTATGTTTTAAGCTCACAGCTTGTATTTTCCCATGTATTTTGGTTTAATTTTTTTTTCCAGTCTTAGAAAGTCGTAGAGTGCATTAAAAAAAAAATCTTACAAATATGTTTGTAGAACATAAAATTGTAACATCTTGGAAGAACATCTTAAGGAGAAAAAAATGGGTTCCATCCTTAGCAATGATTGCAATTACATTGGTAGTACTAATGCACATCATGCCTCTCTAAAAAAGTAAAAATTTGCCAATCAGGAAGGGGTACTTTTTTTTTTTGCGTTCTTTCTGCTTCTTTCAGGGAAGGGCATTATTTGGAAATGCTTATTATAGTCTGTTTTAAATGCAGTACTCTTAATTGTCTTTCACTCTGAAGAGACCAAGAAATACCCTACTTGGCATTGGTGGCATTGTGGCTGTGGTGTTAATAGAGACACTTTTCAATAATGAATATTATTAATAGTCATCTTTATAGAATGCCTTTTTAATTTTTTTCTGTTATTAGTAGAGTTAACATTTCTCTTTTATTTTCAGTTCTATGGCATTTTACTAAAAAAATTGAAATACCCAGTCATATCTACATAAAAATGTAAATGTATAAGCATACGCATGCATGTGTAAAACTGATGACAGTTACTGAAATACTAAAAAGAAGACAGGTGTACATTTTATTGAAAATGTGGTAGTCTTTAACTGATTTTTATATATGTGTTCTAAAATGATTTCAGTATTAAATACCGGACATCATTCTCTCCATTCCATAGATAAACAAAAGTTGATACGATTGCCTCTTTTTGTCTGCCCAGCAGGCATGCACAACAGTGTAAAAATAGTAACAGATATAGTAAATTTAGTGACTAAGAAAATAGTAACTGAGTACCTTAGTACAGAGTGCTGATTTGTGCATGTATGGGTGCTAGATAGCTGGCCTGCTTCATATGCTGCTGTGACGTGCTACTCTGGTTTGGTTAATTTTATTGTCATAATACACCTTCTTCTGGTGAAGCGGAGCAGGTATTGTGTTTGGTCATAGCCACACAGCTGGAAATCCATGAGAACTGATCTCAAGAGTTACCAAATGAATCACTGGTTTTTCATCCAACAAGAGATGTGACAATAAAAAAATGTTGGTTTTAAACTAGTATATATTATCTCTCCATGGTTCAGTGTGTTCAGGTTGAAAGCATTTCTGGGTACCATTTATGCCCTGTGCTATACTCATATACAATGCTGAAAAGGCTTTTAACCTTGGAGCTCAACTTCTGTCCTGTTTCCTCGGTGTTATCTCATGCCCTGATTAGTGGAATGTCTTGAGTGCACCTGTTAATAGGACTAGATCATATAAATGTTTTCATAAAAAGAAGTTAATTATTTTTTAATACTCTTTCTCTTTAGTATCTAGTCAGGTGATGTTTTTTCCAGTTAATTATAGCTGTTCATTCTGTATACCTTACTTAAGCATTTTATTTCAAATTGTTTAGTAGATGTATACGTACTTGTAAATAAGTCCCTGAAAAAATAACATTTAATTTTCCTCTTATTCACAGTGGCAGCTTGACTGTCTGGCTTGCTTGCTGAAGCTGATATGCCAGTTTGCGGTTGATCCTTCAGATCTGGATTTAGCTTACCATGATGTCTTTGCCTGGTCTGGTGTAGCCGAGAGTCACAGGAAAAGAACGTGGCCAGGCAAATCAAGGAAGACTGCAAGTGACCATGTGAAGGGCCTTCATATACCTCGTCTGACAGAGGTAAGAGATAAACAGTGTGCTTACTTTGTGAGCTGTAGAAGAGTGACTCATTTGTTGCGTGAAGTGTTTATTTAGGTAATAGAATAATGGAGTGAAAAAGTTACTAGTATTAATCTGTATCCTACGTGTATTTCTCCTCTAAAAAGTATTTCAGTTGCTTTAAACCTGACAGTTTTAAAATTTTTTTGTGATTTGTGAGCACCTGAATTTGGGAATTCAGAATTCCAGTGCTTTATCCCCAGTTTTTGGAATTTGCTTTCAAAGTTAATTACTCCAGAGCCCTGTTATATGGGCTGTCCCCATCCTCACTAAATCCTTCAGTAAACATTAAAATAACTTAATCTGTGAAGGATATCTGAATGAATGCATGGTAAGCTTACCAAAACCTGTAAACCTTCCTACCCCATTCCTGCACGCTAATTTCCTCATGTAGGCCAAGGAAGTGCAGTACTTTGGCGGCAGAGGTACCTTCCACTGTAAATTGATTACTCTTGGGCACGGGACCAGCCGTGATTGTTGAGAAGTATTGATCTGAGCTATGTGAGCTGAACATCCCATCTGTCATTGGTATACATGGAAATACCTTAACTATTCTACAAGTATTACGTATTTTTGACAAAAGAAATCCCTAAAATGCCGTGGCTACTATGATACAGGGAAATTATCAAATGTATTAAATTTGTTTACATTGGCTGTGTGTAAATGCTGCTACTAGTTTCTATAACTGATTTTAAATTTTTAATTGTCAGTTAATGAATGTTTTTTATTGAAGTGGATTTACTATCTGTATAGTTTAAAATACTTTCTTCAGATGTTGATTTAAAAATTTTGTGTAGCCTTTCAGGTTCCCTAAAACCAAATAATTAAATTGAATGCAAAATCAATAAAATGTGTTGATTACAGAGACAGGCAAAATTTCCATATCCAACCTCACCCTCAACCCTGCCTCCTCATGCATATGATTTTTAAAAGGAAATGATTAGTCTGTACTTTTTAAAAAAACACTGTTTTCACAAAAAGATTGAATAAATGGTTGATTTTTCTATTCTGTTAAAGTGTCTTTCTTAGAGAAATAGAATGAAATTTTATCATCTAGACTTAGTGAAACACAGGATTTTAATGCTGCTTTAATAAAAAAATATAAGTTTTAACTATGGAGATGTTATGGTTTGTCTTCTGCTCTTCCTTCTTCTATACAGGTAGGTTTGTTTTAGATTCACACAGTGTATATAATTTAAAAACATATCAAAAAGCTTGTTGTTATATTAACTGTTTTTTTCTTTTGACTTCAATTTTTAAAGGTGTTTCTTGTACTTGTCCAGGGAACCAGTTTGATTCAGCGACTTATGTCAGTTGCTTATACATATGACAACTTGGCACCTAGGTACAATCTTTTTATTTTTGTCATAAAGATAACCAAGTATGCACATTTCATTGCTGCTTTAAATAAAGTAAATAACTCATTCAGTTGTAGTCCCTGTTAACACCTGTATCAGAAATTTAAGTCTATAGGTATTAGACTTGCTTTTCTTAGTCACCTTTCTGGTAGTTATCCTACCCTTATTGGAGGAGTGAGAGAGAAGAAAGTGGTGAGAACTGACAATGGTCAGTGTACAAGATACAGAGCAGCAAACTGTGTATGGTATGCTCTCATCATTTCCCAACCAAAACTATTTCTTTATTCTCTCTGTAGCAATTAGTATTCTCAATTTCAAGGCAATGTAAAGAAAAAATTAAAATAAATTCCCTTTTAAGCTGCTTCATTGTCTGCCAGTTTTGACTTATTTTTCCCGTGCTAATAATATTAACTTATTACTGATGAAATTACCCTTACTGTATTAGTGAGTGTGCATGTACTGAAGGCAGAATTTTACCTTTGGAAACAGGCTGATAGGGATTGTTCTACTTTTTGCCTTTTGTTCTGAGAAAAGCAATTCTGTGTAAGACTGCATCATGACAGTCAGACTGATGGTGGAGAGGTCCATTTTTTTGATACATTTGGTGTTGTAGAATTACTTGATTCTAAGTAATGGGTAATGTATCTCATATTTTTAACAGTTTGTTAAGGACATTCAGGCAATTTCCAGTCGAGTTTACTCATGTGCCTAACTTTAACCTCTAGTTCAGTTACAGGAATAATTTCAAATATGTACAGTATGGGTTTTATTGCCTAACATTTCCTTGCTATTTATAAAAATGTAAGTAAATAAATACAAACATTTAAAATTTGTGTAAAGTTTGCAAATGTTTGTTCAAAATGTTCTTTATGAAGAATTATCAGGTTTCTTCTGTGTAGGTCAGTTCTTCATTCCATTTTACATTTTCTCTTTTTTTGATAAAATAAAGCTGTGGGGGGTGTTTCTTGACCTTTTTGTCTTGTAATTAATAGAACTTTAAGGGGCTGATTTGAAGGTTTTCATAGTTTTATTATTGTCACTAGTTTTGAATACTGCAAGAAATTAATCCTTTTAAGATTAACATTTTGATTTTTGTAATGAATACTTAAGAGTAGCTATGTTGTTACTTTTGTGTACTTGTATTTCTGTGTTGTAATCTGTTATGTTCTGTGACAAAGTTCAAGTGGCTTTATCTTCTTCCTGTTCAGGGTGTTGAAAGCTCAGTCTGATCACAGATCAAGACATGAAGGTTAGTGCTGCAAAATAATTGCATGCTATGAACATATTGAAGAGACAAGTAACATGTTTGATTTATTCCATCATTAGAATGCTATAAAATTACGCTCCTTGATAGTGTAAAGGCTGTTATAATTTAAGTAGGAATACATGGAGAGGTCCCAGAAGACTTGTTTGTCTGTTCTTCTCTCGACATTGTTTTATATGAATTGAAATTTTGTAATGTAGCAGCCTTCATCTCCGGAAGAGCTGGTTTTGGTAGGAAAACCAACTGTATTCTTGTCTTCCAAACAGCAGCATATGTAACACTATAATAGAGTCACCAGTAGCCACCTTTCTTCTGGTTAAGAAAAATCATTTTGAGCTCATCTGCCCTTATTGTGGAGGTTTCTTACAAAAGGTCTGAATGACCTCTGTGAAATTAGGTCTGTATCAAAGTAGTCAAAAGTACAGCATAGGCATGTACAAATACAAGCATGTGCTCCCAGGCTTATACGTTGTCTTCAGTTTTTCCACTTTGTTCTGCCTTATGGATGTTGATGTCTGTGAACTTGAATTCTCAGCCAACACCTTGTATCACCTACCAAAATCTTGCTTTTAGCTGTAAGGAAGAAAGGAACTGAAATGCTTGTTAGTCCAGGGAAGTATTCATGTTAAGATGCAATACAACCCATTAGCTAAATACCTTCTCACTGCTTAAGAAGTAACAATGCAGGAAAGGTTTGTGCCCCAGACTGGTCATACTTAAGAGTAATCAAATTTAATTGTCTTCAGCAGTACAGTAGTCAGTATTTAGTGAGCACGTTGGTAAAATATGGAGTTTAGGTCATGTTATGTGTTAGTAAGGAGTTAATCTTGTATGTTGGTATGACTGAAGTAAATGTTGTATGTGCTAGAACTATGAAACTTCAACCTAAAAGGCCTGTTCTTTTAGTTACAGCATTATTTACTCTTACCTAATTTTCTTTCAGTCACTCATTATTCAATGTGGCTCTTGGTGAGTTGGGCTCATTGCTGCTCCTTGGTGAAATCCAGTCTGGCTGACAGTGATCACTTGCAAGACTGGCTGAAGAAGCTTACCCTTCTTATTCCAGAGGTGCGTAAAAGGAGAGGCTGTTGCATTACAAATTAGTGCATGATAGAGAACAAGATTAACTTCACTTTCCAACTACCATTAAATTCAAAACATACTGTTTCCTGCTAGAAGTAGGCAGGATCTGGCTCAGTGCAATCCCATTAAAGAAATAATCATTTATAGTTAAAATACTGTCTAAGATGGCACATTTGTGGTTGACTGCAAACTAGTTAATGAACTCCTGTCTTTGTTTTTGGCTTCTGTTTGAAGGCAGTGTTTTCATTGTAATTTGTTGCAAAGTCTTGGTGATGCCCTCTTATGTGAATTAAATATGCTTTTTCAGCTATACCTTTTGTTACAAAGTTAGGTAATGAGATTTGATATAAAAATGCTCACCATTACCAAATCTGTGCTTAGCTTTAAGTAATTTTCTCTCATGTAAGAAATAAAGGAAAATTACATAACAATAAGTGTAATGGAAAATTTTTGTGTTTACTAGCAATTGCTTAAAAGTGCAATATGGATATGATGTGATAGTTTTTATAATGTTGCTTTGTTACTCAACCACAGAAAATAATTGACATATTGACTCCATTTAAAAACCCCGGAAAAAAGAGAGTGCAAACTGCGAAAGCTGGATTAGAGAGTAGTCTGTGGATATCTTTCTTAAGAAATGAACAGAAGAAATTGGAAAATAAGGCTTCTAGTGAAATTAAGCAAGTCAGGAATGAGTAAGCATAGGTTCCATCATCACACAGATTTCCATGACTTGCCCAGATATGTTATTTCCCTTTTAGTAATTAGCTGTAACCTTTACTGTAGAAAATAAATTACAAGGGGCACAGAAAAATCAACTTTTTTGTCAGAGCAGTATCTTGCATTTTTCCATTAAGTGGTGTTTAGTGTTTGATGGGAATGGTTGGACTCGATGATCCGATGGGTCTCTTCCAACCCGGTGATTCTGTGATTCTGTGTAAATGTGTGGGTTTTGTAATATGTGCTTTTAAAAAGACGTATTCTACCTTGATAACCTGATAAGTATTGTGAGGAACTTAATTATGCATATATGAAAGAAAAGTCAACGAAAGAAAAAAGTGTTCTAAGTAGTGTTTGTAATCATTTAATTATTTTATTTTTCATAGACTGCTGTTCGCCATGAGTCTTGCAATGGTTTATACAAGTTGTCTCTCTCTGGCCTGGATGGGGGAGACTCGATTAATCGATCCTTTCTGCTGCTGGCTGCATCAACATTACTAAAATTTCTCCCTGATGCTCAAGCTCTGAAACCAATCCGGGTAAGAATTTAAGAAATTAAAAATCGTTATTGAAGATCTATTAAAAATTGCTTTTCTTAATATGAAAAGAAAAAAATGATAGCACATATTATCATTGTGTCTGAAATACTGTTTCTATACACTGAGATTGTAAGACTTTTGATTTAGATGCTTATGGAAACTTCACAAAAGTAGTAAAAAGCTGTGACACTGCATTAATTTAGAGCTTGCCTGTACTTGTTGAAATGCCAAATAGCATTTGGGAAATACTTTGTTCTGGAATTTAAGTGTCCATATAACACGCTTGTTAGGGAATAACAATTATGTTTTCTATGTATGGCTCAATTTCCTTTTAAAATCTATGTAAGTTCATAAATCAGTCAAGTGCCCTTTGTTAATGTGGCTGATTGTGACTGTTCCCCAGTCAATTGTTGCTATTTTTCTGTTGGAGTATTATTGTCCTCACAGCTCTGCCAAATAGAATAGATTCTGTGGAGGCTTCAGGAGGAGTTCCCACTGTTAGTGTATGCAGGTTACTAGACATGTTTTGAACTAACCTGGATGATTTCACCTAAAGTTTAGTTATGGATTGTAGACCTAGCAATGCATATCAGGGAGGATGTGCTGACTTCAGCAGCTGTTGCTAGCTCTGAATGAAGGAGAGCACTTGGATGGGCTTACATGGCAGTAAAGCATGAACCTGAATTTTGGGTCTGTAAGGCAGTTATTCATGTGACCCTGTGTGGCATTACATTTCAGGTGGGAGCGATTCACTCAGTTTAATCCTACTTTTGTTTTAAACTCTGTTGATATTTTTAAAAAAGGAAAAAAAAAGTTAAACAATCTACAGAAGATACTGCGTTGTTTGACTCACTTTCAGAAGAGTTTAAAATCAGAGTTGTAATAACAAATATTGAATTCAGCCAAGTTTCTTATGTTTTGTCTAATCTAATACTGAACATTTTTTCAATTTACAGTGGTTAGGATGGAGTCAATACTATTCTAAATCTTTTTAAGGGTCTGGCTGTTCATTCTGACAATCTTTCCAGAAAATCAATAAATATTGCAGAAGAAAAATAGAATGCACTGTTACTATTGTAAAATACATTGTTCTTGTACTCGGCTTATCTTATAGAGGCTTGAAGAAAGTAATATTCTTGTAACAGTTACAATTTTTACCACTTTGTAATACATGGTTTTATTTTGTCTGATGTACTTGAAAACAAAAGTGATTTCTTTTCACAGATAGAGGATTATGAAGAAGAAACAGTGCTGCGACCAGGTTGTAAGGAATATTTTTGGCTGCTGTGCAAACTGATTGATAATATCCATGTCAAAGATGCAAGTCAGGTAGGTTTTGCTTTGTGTTCATATGAAGGCTTGCTTTTTTTAAACTTGGGTATTCAGACCACTTTTGCTTTAGTAAGAGACATTTTTATATAAGATACAGTGAACTGCTGTGAACAGCTCTTGGATTTTTCCCATCTCCCAGCTTTCCTTTCTCTCTGGTGTGTATTTAATAGCTCTTGGCCAAAGGAAGCTTCAGATACTGAACCTATAAGGTCAAGGAGATGGAATTACACACAGAGGGTGAATTTACGTGAAAATAACAGACATTGAGAACAGTGTAATTATCTGTGAGATTTGCTATTGATAATTTTAATGCTATCTAAGGAGAAGGTTATAAAGTATTTGACTGAAGCTGAAAGAGGAAAAAGTTTCAGTGAACAGCCACTTGGCACAGGTTAAAAAAAATTTTCACAGCTTTTGAAACATCTCTAAAGGGGTAAAAGTAAAGTTACCTTTTGGGCAAACTCTGCAACTGGCGGGTGGCCCTACATCAATCTCTCTAGTTCATTCTCAGTTTTGTGGCAGGAGTGTGGGAAGGGAAGGAAGATAAAGCCTTAACCCTCGTTTCTCCGTAATGGAAAAGTCTTGTCCTCTCTTGATTCTGGATACTCCCAGTAGAGGCAAAAGTTTTGCTCCCTTGGGGCTCACCTCTTTCCTCTGTGCTCAGTTTCCTTCTGTTTTTAGGAGGAAGTTTTTTATGGAAAAGGTCATTAGGCACTGGAATATGCTGCCCAGGGAGGTGGTTGATTCGCCTTCCCTGGAGGTGTTTAAGTTACGGGTGGACGAGGTCCTGAGGGACATGGTTTAGTGTTTTGTGGGAGTGGTTGGACTCGATGATCCAGTGGGTCTCTTCCAACCCGGTGATTCTGTGATTCTGTTTCTGTTTTATTAATTGAATCTTTTAGCTAGGCTGTAGTTCTGCCGCATGTTGCTCAAGCAAGAAATGCTATTGAGAATTTTCAGTCTTCGGATGATGAACAGTGTGTTCTTGTGAGAAATAACAATTAAAACACCTCTCTTTAAAATAATACTGTTCCAATTTTCTTCAGTATGCTAGTGGTAGTGTATTTGTGACATCTGGGATTGAAAGAGTAAATGTTACTCCAATTGACCTGTATTGCATTGACTTAAAAAAAAATTTCATCATATTTATAAAATGTATTAAAAAACTGTTGCAAGCATGGTTGACAGATGTCCCTGTTTTTCTGTATGTGGTAAAAAAAATTAATCCAAAATTAATCATATATTCACACTAAGCTTGTAAGTTGTAATTTATGATGTACATAATTATTCTCCGTTTACAATCAATTTTCTTTACTTTTAATCAGACAACACTGCTTGATTTAGATGCACTAGCACGACATCTTGCTGACTGCATTCGGAGGTAAGGTTTGTTAACAGTAATTTAAATTATAAGTTGTGTTATAGTCATTGTTAGTTGGACAGGGTTTTAACATTTTCTTTGTATGTGTATTTATGTATAGCAGAGAAATCCTTGACCATCAAGATGGCAATATAGAAGATGATGGACTTACAGGACTACTTCGCCTTGCAACAAGTGTTATTAAGCACAAACCACCTTTTAAATTTTCTCGTGAAGGCCAGGTAAGAAGAAAACATCTAAAGACTGCAAAGAGGTCAAAATAGCATTCTCTCTTGTTACTGTACTTAATTTCATCTTTTGTTCCATAATTTTATTTTCATGCCTCAATATATGAGAGCATATCATATTTCTAGCCTTAGAATGATATATAATTCCTTTATTAAAAAGTAGCAAAAAAGGTTTTGGTGTAAAAGCTGGTGTTAAAGTTGACTTAAACTGATGGGTTTTTTCTATAGACTGTACTGAGCTTATGCTTGGACAGTTAGTGAGTTTTCACCAAGAAGATAGTCCCCCGGTTATGTTGTATATATCCTGTCTGTTTACTGTGTCTGTTATGGCAAAATGGCCCTGAAGGTAATTTTACTGTCTAAAAGTTTTAATAGTGTCTACAGTGTGTACTACCTAATGTAAAATTACACCACTGACATCATTTTTAAAAGACTACTACTATGTATTCTCCTGGAATAAGTGTATTTTAAGTATGGAGAGCTTGCTGGTTAATTTAGAACAAGAATTTAATTCACAGAATGCATTGTGGGAGGATGATGTAGAAATTAAAATAGAAGAGGTATGCAAAGATCAGATTTATGTAGCTTGGATATATGAAAAGTTTAGAAGAAATCAAAAGGGAAGCTCATGTAGAGAGGAGTCATACAGTACAGAATCCTGAAGTGTGCCCCATGTATCTCAGGGAGGCCAGAAATTTGATTTCGAAAAATGGATGAATGTGAACAGAACAGTATCCACAACAAAACTCTCAAAAAGGATTTGGCTTTGTTGAGAGCCAGGGACTTAGTATGTTTGCCAACTAAGTCATGGCCTAGTATAATTTGTTTTATTTCCATGTACAACTAAGAGCACTTACTGCATATCATGAAGTGCATTAGTGAAGAGTTTTGTATTGTATTCAATATAAAAGAACAGGATCGTGAAGCCATATACTTCCCTCTGAGCAGAGGTCACTGAAAAATAGCCAGAAAAATGCACTGGCAAATACTGAAGATAGTTTAGACTTGCCCAGAGGATTCTGATGCTCTGCTGTGCCTTTCTTTCTCTGCAGATTCCTTCTGTTACTCAGTAAACAAAATTATTGTTCAGCAGATATTGTGAAACTAAAGGTCACATTTTGTGACAATTAATACTCGTTCTGCCTTTTTGGTGCTTTTTATAGATTATCACTGCCTTCCTTATTCTACACTAAATGGACAAAAATATTTTTTTAACATATACTGACTAGTGCATCTTCACTAGAAAGGTTTATCTTAACGCTGCTTTGATGATAAAAATATATATTTTTAACAAGGTTAGTGTTTAGCATTTAGTCTCCAAGCAAAATAATGTGTAGCATACTTTGTCATCCCTGCTCTGACATGTCAGAATTCAGTCAGCACAAATACAAGACTGAGAATTTTGATCAGAAAAGATAAATCCAGATCTTCAAAGTTACTACTTTTCTAGTCTGGGACACCTTAACATGGCTGGTGTGTTAAAATATGCAAAACGGCTGCAGCAGAGCATTAGAGTGCAGCTGAAAGTACAGTCTAAAGCTCTACTCGGTAGATGCAGCTGGTCTGCCAATGAGCTGTGGTATCTACACCTGACACAGATCTATTTATTTTTAATGTTATGCACTTTCTCCGAGGTGTGGAGAAATCTGGAAGAACTTTAACTATATTGACCAGGAGAAGATCTGTCCATACTATTCAGTTATAAACAAGAGACCCTGGTTATAAGATTTTATGTTAAGACCGTAGGAATTTCTGAGCACTGGAACAAAGCTTTTATGGTGATTTTACTGGGTAGTCTGCAGAAGGCCATGTTTTGCAATATTTAGAATTTAGTTAGCTTTTACAGCAGAGCCTGCCTTTTAATGTTAAAAGGCTTCTTAACTAACTATAAGTGAATTTCTTTAATTACACTGTAGAAATTGTAGAACGGCTTAAAACAGCTGGTTGGTAGCCTGTACTCTTCAAATGGGGGAAGAATTTTATCCCTAAAAAAAAAATTCAAGAAGATAACTTTGAGGGGGAAAGCAGGCAAAATTCTGCAGAAGCAGAGGATAAAATGATAAACTACGTATATGTTTTAATGATTTAATACAGTTTATTGAGATTGCAGACATTTTGCAGAAGCAGTGAAGTGTAGGCTGTGGATGACGTCACCCGCCCCAGTAAAGAATACATGTGAATTGCTAGTTGTTCAAGGAAATTTTTTGAAATACTGCTTTGTCTTTCATTGTGTCTCGTTGTGCCATTTAAATGACTAATTAGTAATGTTTGCTTGATAGCTGAAAAGTAGAGGAAAGCACTTCTTTGAAGATGCTGTACTTGTGGAAGAGTATGACCACCTGTTCTTAAATACCTATACAGATCTTCCTTTTTTGTTCTTGTTATCCTTCTGATTTTATTTTATTGGATTCAATTGGCTACCTAGAAGGAATGTACAGAAGTTTAGACAGATAATCTGCTTTTTTAGTGTATTAATCTGGCATGGTAAAGGTAAGAAACGGTGTATTTAGCACTCAAAGGTAATCTCTATTGGTACAGCTATGCTTAGTGCCTTTTATAGTCAAATTAGTATTCCAAACATGAAACAATAAAAAATACACTTATAGTACACATGGTATGTAATTTAGTGTGGGTTTTAAGATTAATTAGTGATTCATAAAATTCAGATGAGTAGAATGTTTACTGTGATGTGCTGTCTTTGACTATGAGAAAGTGCTCTTACAGGTTACTAGGAACACTTGTGTGTTTTGTTGAGTTAAATTATCAATAATGAGTTACACATAATTTGTCATTCTTTTTCAATGGACGTGCCTCTTTAGGTGGTAATATAGTTACAGTGCACTTTATGTAGTATAAAGTAAGTTATTGAGTCTCATAATTCCAAACTTCTGTGTGAGTCAGAAAGTTCTGTAAATAAATGACGGGGGTCTAGAAAGTTTGTAGAAGTTTCTAGAAGATATTTAAAACATGACTGTTTTCTTTTAAGAATGTGTTCAACCTTCTAAATGTGTTGATTGGGCTGTTTTGCAGGAGTTTCTGAGAGACATCTTCAATCTTCTGTTCTTACTGCCAAGTTTGAAAGATAGACAACAGCCAAAATGCAAGTCACATTCTTCAAGGGCTGCTGCTTATGACTTGTTGGTAGAAATGGTAAAGGGGTCCGTGGAAAACTACAGGCTGCTCCACAACTGGGTTATGGCACAACATATGCAGTGTAAGATCCTGTATTCATATGTAGCCTTTGAGTAGTTTGTGGAAAATGTGTCCACTTGTATTTTCTGTTCATTAGCTTTGTTTTGAATGTTCAGATTTGTAAAGTTCAGTTTAGGAAATGGTTGTGTACTGGGAATATACACTCCCCATTCTGAGGACTGTCTGTTCATGACAGGGATGGCTTGCCCTTGTGAACAGTACTGAATCACGGAGCTGCCATTTCCTCCTGAAGTACATCAGAAGTGTCTACATTTAGTGACTTTCTGAAAGTAACAATCAGCTAAGAAATACAAAGGTAGAAATGGGAAACTGAAAGTGATGTAGAAGATTTTTAAACTTAAACTAAGCAGTCCTCCTTTCCAATGAAGTAAGACATTGTTGCCACTAGCACTGCTCTTAAAATTCCACTTTGCAGCTCTGCTACTTAGGCGCCATCAGGTATGGTGGTGTAGATGTAGATTTAGCAGATGTGGGCATCTTTTTCTTGGCAGATGAATCAGTTTAATCACATTGTGTAGTTTTCAGATCATACGTTCTTAACGTATGATTATGCAAGGTATGTGGTCCCCTTAAATAGCACTGACACAGATAACGTTGTTAGAGTGGATTTTATATGTTTCATTGGCCCGTGCTGGATTTTAATTTACGTTTTCCCTTTCTAACATAAAGAAGCATCATATGTTTATATGCAAACCAAAGTATATAAACCCCATTGTCATGTTAGAGTCTCTAATATCTCTGTAGTTGACTTCAGTCTGTGCCCAGCTGTCTGCATACAATGCTAATACAGTTTTTTGTGCCTGTAGATTTTCATCCTTCCTGTGTTTTAGAAAGTCTATTCCTATATATAATATGTAAATTACCAAATTTGAAGTTAGTTAATATTTTATCTTTGATTTCCAAATTCTCATTATGCATTTTTAGCTTAATAGATTTCCTTTCACATGCCCAGTTTAAATTCCTGTAACTTGATGATCTGTAATTTATTATAATCTATGGAATTGATTTAGTGCCATACAATTCAGGAAGCAGGAGAGAAATGTGATCCACAATCATATTTTGTGTTCTCTATTCATATGCCTTGGGGCCTTCTGAAAACCCTCCAAACTCTCTGTGTTAAGGGAAAATATTATGAAGAGTATGTTTTTTAAAAATATCAGATATTTCTGTTTGCTGAGTACATCTTCTGCTGTTGAGGTCGTCTCTGTCTCTCCAGGTGCAATCATTCATTTTTTGCAGTTAGTATTTTTCTAACCATGAATCACAGTAGTTCCTGGGTGCTGGGGTGTTCTGTGACACTTACCACAAGTTGTTACTTTTTCCTAGATACTCTTCTCTAGATTGTTTGCTCCTTCCTGAGTTCTCTGAACCATCTGGTCTGTGCTCCCGCTCCACGTTCAGTATATCTCAGTTTCAGGAATATTAATTTTATTATAACTGGCAATGTGTCATTGGCTCGTTCTGGTGTGCAACTGACACAGGAGTTCTGATACGTCATTTGTTTAAGGTCTTGTTACTCCCATGGTGTGATCCAAAGTTTCTTAAGACTGGGATTTTCCACACTGATCATCTCTGTAATCTTAGAAGTCTTTAACAATCTTAGCGTTAGGCCTGTCTCTCCATTCTTCTTAGGAGAAATATTAAGAAAAATAATATACATTTCCATCCTGTCTTTGTTTTAACATTTTAGTTTTATGATTCATTGGAGAAATTTTCCATCCTCCCACTTTTACAGTTCTCCTCTGGACTCACCAGTTGCTTTCTCTGCTGTGCTGCCATTTTTTCTCATACTCCTAACTGATTGAAGCCATGTTGCTCTTAAGAGATTACTTTAATTTAATGCAGAAAAATAAAGTAAAATTTTCAAAAAGAAAACATGTTATTAATATCTATTGTATTTTCCTTGAGATTATAAATAAAAAAGGGGTTCAAAATAAAGTGATGTTTCTAGGACTGTATTTTGGCAGTCATATTAAAATGTAAAACTATATGCTGTTCTTCATTTTTATGCTAGTATGAATAATGTGAAGTAGTCATAGTAAAGTTTGAACTGCAGCAGCATTTTGCTTCAAAGTCCCCACCAATGTAGCTCCCATCATAGGTGTATGGAATAGGAGAATGAGTGCTTTTTCAGCTTCACAGATCAGTGTTTCTAACTGAAGAGATAGGGAAGCCTTCATAAATCTTCAGTGAGCGGTGTTAGGAAATGAACTGCTAAGTAGCTGACACCAGGCAACTTTTCTCCTAACTTTTTTCAGCAGAGAGAACTAACGATTAATGCAGATTCTGATCTTACTGAAGAGGGAGTTTAAAAACCCACTGGTCATAAAATTTCTTGCAGCAATTTGGAGTTTTGCTTTCTTTAAATACCAAGACTAATAATATCATTGAGTTCAAAGGAGGGAAACAAGACAGCTGTTTTGCTTTCTGGAATGTTTCAGGTAGTGTCTGACGTTACGTTTGAAGCAGAAGCATGATTAGATGGTGAAACAGAGATAGATGCATGGTCATTTGAAGAGGGAGTTCAGTTTTATTTTGCTTAAAATAGTATGTGAATATTTCAAGTTTGGTTACAAGTTGCCTTGTGTGTTCCTGAGAAAAGGCTGTTTTCTATAATGACAGTGAGAAATAAACAAGGTAGACATAAATGAGACCAAAATTTACCTTTCTTGTTAAGATCCATACGAAAAAAGGAAAGCTTTTATTATCAAAATGAAGACAATTGCTCCTGATGTGGAGAGAACAGGATCTTCCTGAGTTTCGTTGTTGCATTTTTGAAAGCCCTTTGTCAGATTGGAGGAGGAGGAAAAAGATACTCTCAACTGTTCTCATGAAATATCAGAAAGTCATCCGATTTCCTTGTAATTACAGCTTGATGAGCTATAGGCAGTGTGATAGATGCTGAGTCTTTAACATCAGAAAGAGTAAATTAAGATGTTGCATTTCAAGGATTTCACTTAAGGGAGGGAATTTCCTGTTCTTCTGCCATCCTAAATACTTTCTTCTGGAGGTTAAACATGAGAGCTTTGTTTCAACTGGCCAGTCAGCCCAAGGTAACCAGGTAAGATGGATTCACACTACTGAGATTTGTTGAAACAGGGGAATTAAAACTCTTTCCTTCCTTTCTTGAAGCTGCAGGGCTGATAGTTGTTTTGATGCCAATGCCAAAATGAAGATTACAACAATTGTTTGTTGTGCAACATAACGTATTGTGGGTCTGGTCTCTGAAGACATAAGGATCTGTTCAGAGGATGCCAAAGAGTTTCCTGAATTTATAAATGATAGTAGGAATTGAGAAGAATCCTTAATGTGCCTTTAATCTCTGACAAAATAATTAAGGGCTTAAAATTTAAGTCGTGAATCCATATAGGTTTTGTAGATTGTAAAATAAATCCAGACTACTTTTTTTTCTTTTTTCATAGAATCATAGAACAACCAGGTTGGAGGAGACCCACCGGATCATTGAGTCCAACCGTTCCTATCAAACACTAAACCATGCCCCTTAGCACCTCGTCCACCCGTGCCTTAAATACCTCCAGGGAAGGTGAATNATCTGAACAACAGAGGTTTCTGTCTTCAATAGAGGTACTGAATTATTTGCAGGACACTCTGCCATTTTGGAGAACATCCTTGCTGATGTATTGAAAGTTCTTGTGTCAGACTTCTTACATACCAAGACAGACAGGCTGCAGTGAATTTCTTTGGACACTGAGTTAGTCCCTCTGTAGTTTAGTGCTTTTATGATCTAATTGCCTCTGCAGCTCAAATTATGAATTCCCTGTTCTGTTCTCCTGCATGAGATGGTAGAAGGAGAAGCCTTTCAGTGTCTACAAACAGTCCTAATCACTTACAAATGATTTGTCTAGTCTCGTTACCATCTTCTTGACTGACAGATGAGGAGAACTTACCCATTCTTCTGATTTCTAGGCAGCCATATTGGAACAAGACTGGCCTGGCTTGTCTAGTGCCTTGCTGCATAAGAAATAGATTGCTACATCTGGTATGAAATGTAGAGGAATAGAAGAAAGAACATGTCTTTTCAATCTAATTCTCTAGGCAATTCACTTCTTGCTTACTCCTGTTTTTCCTGTAGATTGCAGATTCCTGTGGTATAATGTAGCTTTGCAGTGCAATAAAAGACATTCTTACTATAAAAGCTGCTCCCAGGTTCATTCAAGCTTGTGTATGGCCAAGCACTTTATTTCACTGTACTTTTGTATCTTCTGATAACCATCAGTACTTTGTACTGTTCAAAAGGATCTTTTGCTGGCCTGGCATCCATCATAGTAGATGTCATTCTGAATCCTGCTTCTCTTCTGAAAAGAGAGGTCTTGATTCAGGTGTGGTTATCTCTGATAGCAAATCTGTGTTTTGTTACGTGGAGGGAAGGCTCCATAGCTTGAGTCTCTGGGTGCAGAGATTGCTTTGCTTTCTTTCAGTGTGACATAGAGGTGCATAGGAATGGGTAGCAGAAATTAGGAGTAATTTTTGTGCTGGGGGAATGACTGCTGTACATCTGGGAACTTGTAAGTGTTGTATATTTTGTCTTAAAAGTATTTTCTCAGTGGTTCAGGTAGTGCAGGTGTTGTGGGAGTGCTGCCATTGGCTTGTATTATTAAAAAGCCTTCCTTATGTATAAAAGGTTTATAGCAGCAAATGTTTAGAATTTATGGATGCTCTTGATGGCTAAAACATTGTGTGGTTTTACCAAACTTTTGTTTAAAGGCAGATGCTGGAAGAGCATTACTATGTGTAATACTGCCACTAGAACAGTGTAAGACATGATGCTCATCATGTAAAATAGGTTGGAGAGCATAGCAGATCACTTGCAGCCCAAAGTAACATGGCCTCTAGAAAGACTTGCTGCTGTATCATGTGATTTTCCTGGTGTACCTATAGTGCATTTTCTTAAACAACAGCTACAATCTGTATCAGGTCTATAAACATAGTATGCATCAACAGGATGTATTTTATTAATGCAAGTGTAAAGCTTTTAATTGTATTTATGTCTTATTGAGTTTTACTTTGAATTGATTTTTTTGTGCATGCATGATTCATGCTTTTTTCCAGCTTCCCATGCACCTTACAAGTGGGATTATTGGCCACATGACGACGTTCGTGCTGAGTGTAGATTTGTGGGACTAACTAACCTTGGAGCAACATGTTACTTGGCATCCACTATTCAGCAACTGTACATGATACCAGAGGCCAGACAAGCTATCTTTACTGCAAAGGTAAAGATGTTCTGGGGTCTCATGTTCTGTGTGAGGGTTTTCATAAAAGTTTAATTTTTGATAAAGAATATTTCTTCAGGACCATAGTTTGCTTTTTGTTCAGTTGGATTCTTTTCATTTTTCCTTATTATTAAGTTACTGGTAATTGTCACTTAACTTCATCTAGAATTTGCCACTTATACATAATTTTAAAAAATAATGTAAAAGAGGGAAGCTGCTGGTTTTGGTCTGCATGTGAAATCCATTATGCAGAGGGTTGATCAGAAGTCCCACAACATCTGTGAATTGACAAAAATGTTCCAGAATTATTACAGTCTTATATACCAACTTCCCTGAAGCTCCTAGCTGCAATATATTTTTAGAAAATAGAGTTACTTTTTAACTTAGGTTTAATGTTAATATGCCCAAAAAAAAAAAAATAGGTAGTGCTTTACATATGTGTAAAATAGTGTATTGAGTGTTCTTATACATAATCATTTTCTCAGTTGTCCATAACGAAGTGACTGGTTTTTTATTTAAACAGTTGATTTACCTTCTTAAGGGCTTTTTTTCGTGGAAGTTATAAGTAAAAAGATAAAGTCCTTTTTTATTGATTTCTTTTAGTATTCGGAAGATATGAAACACAAGACCACTCTACTAGAACTCCAGAAAATGTTTACATACTTAATGGTAGGTGCAAAAGAGGATAGCTTATAAAGTATCCTGGTTTTGGAAAAAGGCAAGAAAAATGTAGTTACCATTCTATATGTAAGTTCTTGGCAGCTTAAGTCCATTATACCCAAGTTCTCTAAACAAGTGTTTTAACTGAAACGATTTTTACACACTTTAAAGGTGATATTCAGCAAATCAGTTAAGCAAACAGTGGCATAATAGTTTTCATGAAGAGGCAGTGGAATTCCTAATCTGAGATAGGATTTAAGGTTGGGCACCAACTATAATGACCAAGCTTCAGATCTCAAATATTAGTGATTGTCTACTGTGTTCTTAAAAAAACGTTCATGAAGTTTATAGATGGGACCATCAGGCTCTAGTGCCACAGTCTGGGAGTCCTTAATTTAACTTTCCACCCCCAGCACATCAATACTCAAGTGAACATAAAGTGTTTATCAGAGGTGTGGGACTTCAGTTACAAGCGAGTTACAAGTATGAATATCAAGTCTGGTTTGTAGTTAGAGTTGTGGTAGCTGAGTATCAGGACTGTGCCCTGCCCACTGGATACCCTGTGTGCTTAACATTGCTGAGTCTCTGGGTGGGTTAGGAGCTCCAAACCAGGCATCTCCTTGGATGCAGTGATGGAGGAGCTTGAGACAATGAACCAATTTGAAACTAGGTAGTTGTACCTTCCCTGTAAGGTATTTGACTGACTGTTAAAGGACATCTCCAGGTAGGAATTTGCCTCTGCTGTGTCTAGTCCAGTTTCCAAATTGGCTTTTGTAAATGATTGATCAAAACTGTTCATGTAGAAATGACTGCAAGGGGCAGCCTTATGTATGGATTTAAGATTTCTATGTGGATAGGGTGTATCAGTTGTAATGAACTACACAGATGCTGAGGAGGTCACACAGGACTCTTCCCAGCTGGATTATAAGAACTTAGCAAAATGATGATTTGAGGAGTCTCTTCAGGTCTGACTGAAGATACCACTGCAAGGACCCTAGCCACAGACTTCCATCACAAATACCAACTGATTGTCCCTTTACATTGTTTTGGTTCCATATGTAAGCACTGTGCCGAGATCTCAATAAATTATTTTTTCCTTTTAACACACACTCTGCCGTGAGTGTCTGGCCAACACCATTGTCATCTTATTTCACATGGACCTTGATGTAAAGGGTTGTGAGCTTGATGCATCGGTTAAATATGAAAAAATTAGTTTGCTTCAGTTTCCCTGGTAATAAAATAAAATATATTATTTTTGTTCATTGCATTTTCATTGCTCTGGTATTTTAAAGGTTAATCTGTAGAAGTAAAGCATTGAAAAGCAACTAAAAATTTTGAAATTCCAGAACCAAACAAAATTGAGGCAGTTCATAGGTGTTCACTGTATTTAATAGTGAGACATTTCTGACATAATGAGAAAAGAAAACTGAGGAGAGCTGAGTGTTTTTATTCATGACACTGGTTTTTGTGAAAGAAATTCATAACCACTTTGAAGACAAATAGAGGAAAGGAATTTAGGCACATAGTGCCTGCCATGAATCATAAAAACCCCACCCTAATATAGAAACATAAAAATATATGAAAACTTACCATTGTTAAAATCTTTAAAAAAACTTTATTCCAAAAAAGTTACTATTTATGGGAAGCACTGTCTTGCCACACATCCTCAAGAGAAACCAGTATGTACATTGTTGTTTACAAGAACAGAGTTCCTTGTGCTCTAAATGAATTCTGCATTCCCACTGTGCAAGGCAGTGGAATGGGGACGTATTCTAAAGAATCACTTTAAACTGCAAATTCTTTTCCCTGATTGAATGCACATGGCTGAGAACTAGATGGTATGGTTTTACACTATAGAGAAGTCTGAATGAGAATTATGCCCTTGTCAAGAAATATCTAAATACAGGCCAATGTTCCTGGTATTATATTTTGTACCTGAATAAATATGCAGAAATATTTCACATCCTAATGGGCATATGGAGATACTGTATGTGAAAGTATGTCAAATAGACATTTGTATCTGTATGTTCAGTATATCCGTGTAACTTCAATATATCAGAATTCGTGTTGATTTGTTTTGCTTGACTTTTGTATCTAAAGGAAAGTGAATGTAAGGCGTACAACCCAAGGCCTTTCTGTAAAACCTATACCATGGATAAGCAGCCACTGAATACTGGAGAGCAGAAAGATATGACTGAATTCTTCACTGACCTAATAACAAAAATAGAAGAAATGTCTCCAGAACTGGTGAGTTGCTAAGAGAGAGCAAAAGGGAGCTTGAAAACTTAGGGATTTGGTCAGATTTCCTTGACAGAATTTATTAATTCATTCACAGAAAAACACAGTGAAAAGTTTGTTTGGAGGTGTTATCACAAACAATGTTGTTTCTTTGGTAAGTGTTCTTTCCCTGTCCTTATCTTTGTGAATTTTTTTTTTAAACTTGTCAAATCCGTATTTCATTGCTTTCCTCTCTGATTGCTGTGGTGCAGGACTGTGAGCATGTCAGTCAGACTGCTGAGGAGTTCTACACTGTAAGGTGCCAAGTGGCAGATATGAAGAATATTTATGTAAGTAATGCCAGGCCGAGACATGTACCATAGATCACAGTTGTAAATGGGAGCAGTGAGCTATAAAAGACTGTACCATTTGCTACTGAATATGTTGATGCTTCCTGTAGCTGTACCGTAGAGTTTGAGTATTTCTAGGCTGATATAACAGGTCATTTGGTTGAACCATTTAATCCTTCAATACAACATGCTATCAGCTGGTACCGTTTGACTCTGTTACAGTCAGTCATCACTCCCTTCTGCGTTTTAAAAATGCTACAGCCATGTTTTAGGTGAGAGAACGGTATATTTCAAAAGATTTGATATTTGCACATACTATTGATTATTAAGTTAATTTAAAACTCAGACCAAAATCTTAAGTTTTTCAAACAACTTTAAATCCTCACACGCAGAATTTAAATTTAAAACACTTGAATTCTTTGAGACAGTCTGGAATATTAAGCACTGTTTTTCTCAGCTGGTTCTTTAATTTTGTATTTGAGATAGGAATTGTTCAGTTGCGTGTTCTTTTTGAAAACTTCTTGGTGCCTTTGATCACTTTTATTTCATAACTTATAGAAATGTTAATGAAACTTACTGTAAGATTGAGAGAGAGGGTTTTGTAAAGCATGCCATGTAAGCACAACATACAAATATTGGAGATTAACGTAATCTGCAATTATTTTTTTTTTATTATTGTATGAAGGAATCTCTTGATGAAGTAACTATTAAAGATACCTTGGAAGGTGACAACATGTATACATGTTCTCATTGTGGGAAAAAAGTGCGGGCTGAAAAAAGGTATGATTAAGAATCAATAAAGATACCTAATTTTTCTTTTCAGTAAAATACTGAAATTACTGTTTGAATCAGAGTAGTCCTTTCGATGAAACAGGACTGTGGTTTCATTCAGTTTGCCACTGTTTGGACCTATGAGGATATAGTCCCTGTGCAGATGAAGGCATAACTAAGAAATCTAACTTCCAAAACGTAGAATATTAGGTATCTTAGAAAAAGATCATCTAGGCAGTAAAATGTTCACATAAAAGAAAAGAATCTTTGCGTAGTACCTTTCGAAATATGCTACTGTCTTGTTTTTAAAAGTTCAAATTCTTTCAGAGTTTGTCCAATACTTGTGTTATTAATTTTGCAGTGTAGTGGCTTGGGTTTCACACATAGCCCCATATTTCTTAATAAAAATTGGTAGTTTTACAAATGTTTCTTTTCTTTTAAAAGTCTGCTAATAAAGAGAAAACTATAAAACTTTGTATTTTCTTTATGTTGCAGCTAAGAAATATCTTTGTTAGAGATTAAAAACCCTGTAGTTGTTTTTGTAGCTTTTAGAGATGACGTGAATGAAAGAGTAACCAACTTTAAAGTCTTTAGGGTGGTGTTTGTCAGATTTAATACAAGATACGTTCTGCATTGAAACTTGTCAGTTACAAGATGGTAGCTCTGTCTGTTGAAGAGATTTGCATTGTTAAATTAATTCATGACTCATAGTATCACTTTAGAAAAATGCCGTTCATACCATATGAGCAAGTTTCTTCTAAACCACGATGATAGACTAAATCGAATTGTTCAGTAGGCCAAGTGTAGCCTTTCTGCTGCCAGTTAGCCTGCCCTGCTGAAGGGCATTATGATAACTGAAATTTATGTTTATTCGGCTTTAAAACAGCTTTCCAATTTTATGCATGAAATAAATGTGTTTAACATCCTTTTGAAAATACAGTTGCACTTACTGAGCTTTTGTAAATCATGATTATTTCTAATACTTCAGGGCATGTTTTAAGAAACTACCTCGTATCTTAAGCTTCAACACAATGAGATACACATTTAATATGGTGACCATGATGAAGGAGAAAGTCAATACACATTTTTCATTCCCTTTACGTTTGGATATGACACCGTACACCGAAGATTTCCTAATGGGAAAAAATGACAGAAAAGAAGGTATGCCTCATAAAGTGGTTCAACAAGCTTTGTCTTTTTTGTCGGTGTACCACTTTCTGTATACATAACATATGCAAACAATTAGTGATTTTCTTACTAAGAAAATAAAAGAAAACATAAGTTTCAGTCAACCTATGTGCCTAAATAATGTATTTTGTTTAATATGAGATAATGAGCTTATTGTTTTTCTTTTCATATTCAATTTGAATTATTCTTAAATTGTTCTTTAAAGGATGAGAGAAATTACGAATAATTAACATACAGTTTGTCACTGGCCTGTTTTGATTTTGCAGTGTAATACTTGAACTTATGCAATCATAATGGCATTCTTCCCTCGTAAATAAGATGTGCTAATATGGAATAACTTCAGTTATCAGTCCTAATCTCTTCAGTAGTGATGCTTTGCAGAAAGAGCTGTAACTGTTTCATGTGAATTGGGATCTGTGCTGCTTGCTCTGAATATGGAGTTTCTGGCTGTTATCATTGTGGGCTGCTAAAAAGAAAAGAATATAAGTGCAGCTACAGGAAGTCTGTAATACTACAATTCAGGCACTTAGCAAATAACTGATTAAATATTGTAATAAATTATTTCAGGGTTTAAGGAAGATGGTGCGTATTTGAAAGAAGCTGAAAGTTATGAATATGATCTGATAGGCGTAACGGTTCATACAGGGACAGCAGATGGTGGACACTACTACAGTTTTATCAGAGATATAGTCAATCCCCATGCTTACAGAAACAACAAATGGTGAGTTAAGCAAAACAAAATTTTAGAATTCCGTATTTTTAAATAACTAAATATCACTGACTTTGTCAGATGCAGTTATATAGGAGATTTGTGTTGTAGGTTACCCTCAAAAGCAGAAGATGTTAAAATTCTATAGGTGTAAGTATATTAATTTATTAGCATACAGGTTTGTTACTGTAGTAGTTCTGGAGCACCTTGGACACAGAGGCCACAGGAGAATGCCAATGGTTGTTTCTTGGCATAAATACCACAACTCTATTTTATCTCTAGAAATGGATAACCAAGATTTCACAGATGGTCCTTCATAACATCTGGTCATTACCTTTGACCAGCATGCAGCTACATTCTTGATTGTGGACCTTTATTCTTTTCATTCCATCTGGTTTCAGTGAAATAACACTTGGAATTTTTCATCAGTTTAAATTCATTGCATCCTGTGTGGCAGAAACGGTGTTACAATTACCTAGGTTATCTAGTTCTCACCGTGATTTGTATATGTGGAATTGTTTTCACATTTGGTTTTTAAGTTTAGTGAACTAGTAATCTTTTCCTATTGGCCAGCTCCTCCTAGATGCAGATTACAGTGACATGCTGGAATAATTGTCAGCATTTATTTTTCTATCCCTTCTTGTCAAAGATGAAAAAAAGAGACAGGATCTTCTTGCACATAAGTGATAGAAAGAAAGGAAGGAAGGAAGAAGGATAGATGAATAAATGCTATGCACATTTTCTCATTTGAAGAATATTTTTTTAAACTGACAACCCACTTCTAATTTGGTAACTTCTGCACCCATTGGACACATCATGGTAGTGAAAGGGGAAGGAGTTGGGAATGTAGTCTGGAAAAGGGATGAGATGTGGGCATGGAAAGGAAGATGGTCTTGCTACATGACATAAGAAGGCAGGGCACACGTTCTACCTGTCATTTCTGGACATCATATCTCAGATTCCCAGCTAAGAGACAATTTCTTCTATTCCTGTTTTCTAGAATAGCTAGCTGGAGCATTTTTGAAATAGTTCCAACTCATGATCTAGTCCCTGCTCCAGAGGGAATCCATAACAGTGTACCATATTCTCTACATTCTTCTAGTTCCAGTTCTGCTGTTATATGGAATGATTCTTCTCTTTTTATTTCCATTTCACGCAGATTGAAAAGGAGAAGGTAGTTTTTCTTAGCTGTATTAAAACCATATCAGTACCAGGGTCAGGTGGGTAAAATGAGGAAAATAATGTATCTCTTGATAGAAGGGAAAAGCAAGAACTGTTGAAATGCTGACTTCCTGGTCTTATTGAAAGGATGTCGCTTAGGGGATCAGTTTTTAGTTTACTGTGATTCAAGCAAGACACTAGAAATTAAGAATACTGAAATCTGAGGAATCATTTTAAGTGCTTGTTATGATTTGTTTGGCCTGAGAGACAAGCAGCGGATGTTTCAAAAACTTGCTGTTTTACAGGTATCTGTTCAATGATGCTGAAGTGAAACCGTTTGATTCTGCTCAGCTTGCTTCCGAATGTTTTGGTGGAGAAATGACTGTAAGTTATGAATTTTGGTCGTTTTCAACCATTACAATATCTGTTCTGAAGACTTCTGTGAAGGCATCTGTAGTATTCACCTTTGGTCTGCCATCTGTTGTGAATGTATATGAAGCAGTTAGAAAGTGTTAGCTGGGCTTTGTTAAACTTGTGACATCTTAGTTGTGCTGATGTTCCTGTAGAAAGCTGATAAACCATTGAACTCTTCAATGGGTCTCTGCCTCCTTTGGGGAATGAAAGCTCTGGCAGAGTGAATGCTTGCAAGCTGGTGATGCAACCTCTCTGGATTTTCTATGCTTTCTGAAGAACAGCAGTTAAGCCAATAAAGGAGAAGGGTCTTAATTTCTCCTGTACAAACTATCATATTCAATTTGTGGATATGAATCCAGATATTTTATGGAGGTTTGAAAGACAGGTGTCAGAAGTATAGTATAGATATTACTAATGAATCAAAATGAATTAGTGAAGTCTGTTTCCAAAGAAGAGGTAACTTCTTCACTGTGTCTGTTTTTTACTTATTAAAAAGCCAGTATGCAACTCATTTAGGAATCCTTTGCTTGGATAGTTTTGTTACTCAGACTGTTGACTGAAGGCATAAATGCTTTAAGCTTACATCTATTCTGGAAAATTGGGGCTTTTTGATCTTTGTCTCTGCCTTGTGTCAGCAGTTTCCAGGTTCTGGGCTGTGAACCTATTACAGTCAAATCCTTTATCATTGGTGACAGAGCTGAACTAAAAACCTGTCACATCTGTGTACAGCTATGCTGTTGTTCAGCAAGAAAGCCTGACCTATGGCATTAGAAAGTAATTTTCAAGCTAGTAGGTCTACAGGCTTAAATAGTTTTGCTTGTTCCTTTTATTGTAAGGGGATAACATTTCATAAGTCGGTATTTGTTTACTTTGATCAGCACAAGTTTTTTATTGAGAGTATCACATATGTCTTTTGGATCAGCCCACTGCCCTTTGATACCAGCCTGAAATTTTTACAGTGTTAATGTAAATAAACTGTCAAATGACACTCAAATGTTCTCAGTTTATGCTTGAGGTGATATTTTTTTATAATTATATATTGTTATATAAACCACATTATTATTAATGCGGTATCTGACCAAAATAGCCCTGTGAATAAGCAAAATCCTCTCATCTGATGAAGAGTATATGCAGAAATAAAACAAATTTATTTTGTTTGGCAAATGGGTAACATACCTTTAGGTACCTAAAAAGAAGAGATCTCCATGAGATGGGTGAAACAGGAAATTGTGTGAGATAGAAGTCATAATATTGCATAGCAACTTTGAAAAATCAGAGTAGACCACTGTACAAGAAAAAAGAAAGACTACCTGGAGCAAAAAGTAATTTGTCAGCAGCCTCTTGGCAAGTGTCACAAAATAGTTTACTTGAACGTTTATCTCAAACTGTCAATAACCAGGCCATTAAAAAAAGCTTGTAACTAATAATTTTACTTTCATCTTCACAGACAAAAACGTATGATTCTGTTACTGATAAATTTATGGACTTCTCCTTTGAAAAGGTATTTCTCTTCCAAATACTTGTTACATGATTATATTTCTACTTTCATGATTTATCTCTCAAAGCAAGAATTATACAGATGTTTTTTTCTTAAAGACACACAGTGCTTACATGCTGTTTTATAAACGGATGGAACCAGAGGAGGAAAATGGCAAAGACTACAAATTTGATGTGTCATCAGAATTACTGGAGGTACAAGTTGATTTGTTTTAACACCAATTTTAAAATACTGTAGGAAATCTTAAACAAATCAAGAATCTGAATAAACATAGGAAAGCAAATAAAACTTAAATCATTAAGATGATAGTCATTTCATTTAGCTGTCTTCATTAGAAGTGTGTTGTTTGATAGGAAGTAAGTTAAGATTTCTGCTGTATGTAAATTTTAGGTGTTTTTTCATTCTGTCCTTTATTTTTTTAATTCAGATATCTGAATCATTCTCTTTCCTAGATGTGAAAAAATAGTAGAGCACTGTTTGAGTTTTGTGAATGTTTGAGTACATGTTCTGAACAGTGGCACTATTACTAGGAGTATTCTCGTTAACCACCATCCTTTTCATCCTTCAGTTCCTCAACACCTTACTGCTTCTGGGGGGACAGAATAAGAGAATAGTTCCAGCTGTTTGTTTGCACTTTTGTTAGTGGGTTGTAACATTCTAAGTGAAAGCAATGTAAGACTGTGACTATTTGTGTTAATGATGGGGAGCATCAGTTAGAAAAGGATCCCTGCCTCCCATAGTCATAGAGTTGCCCAGGTGTAAGTAAAAGGGGTAGGGAAACAAAAACCAGAAACAACTACATCACCCTGTTCTCCTCTGTAATGAGGGCTGCTCTTAGGATACCCAGCTACTTGTATAGAAGATATCACTTAAGCTGTGTACAGCCTGAGGAACTGGAAAAAACAATGCGTCAGAGCAGAGTATTTCATTAGAGATATCATTGTGCTGGATATATCACCAATATAGGATTTGTAAGACATTCTCTCTTTTTTTACACACTGAAAACCCAGTTTCCCTGCTTCCTCTGGCCAGAAGTATTGCTTTGTCATCTATCACGTGTTAGGTTCTTAACTTGAAAAGACTCTTCATCCCTAGCCAGGAAATCCAGATAGTGGGTTTTTTATCCTTCTCAATCTTAAAAGTAGTAGTAGATTTTATGAGAGGTGAACTTCTGAACTATTTTAATGTGAAAAATCCTACAAACCAATTAGGTCAAAATATCACTTTGGACAGAGAAACAGAGGGACCTAGTGTGAAATCTTTTCTAGTTAATGATGGAAAGTCAAATCTTACTCTTGAATAATTTATCAAAAGTTCATAGAGCTCATTAATTTTGGGGTGAGAACTTCAACTTTCAGACACACCTAGCTAGCCTTCTGGGAAGTCTTAACTGTTAGGGAAACTGTGTTTAGAGTGTTCTTTGCATTTTTAAATCTTCACACTATCACAGACATCAAAATATGGTCTTAAACTGTGGATCTTTTTTTTAACGTGTTGGACAATCTCTCAAAATTTCAGCCTAAAAATTTGAGTAATTAAGCTGTAAAAATGAGATCACAGAGGAGAAGGGTCTGAGCTCTGGTCAGACGGAACTAATATTTGCGATATTATGAATAAAATAACATTAAGGTAATACTTTAAAATATATAATATGTTTCCAGAAATAATTTTTCACAAGACTTTTTTTTCTTACCCATGCCAAGTGTTTAAGTATTCTTAACATCATGCTTATTTAGTGAAATAAACTGCTTTCTTGTATCTGATGTTAGCATTTTTTCTTCAGTGGATATGGCATGATAACATGCAGTTTCTTCAAGACAAGAACATTTTTGAACATACATATTTTGGGTAAGTTTTTCTTTAAAAAATGTAATATTAATGCTTCTTTTCTTCTTGCAGATTTTCGTTATTTATTTTAATTAACAAATAAAATTACTGACTCTAGGTTTATGTGGCAGTTGTGTAGTAGCATCCCAAGCACACTACCAGATCCAAAAGCAGTTTCCCTGATGACAGCAAAGGTAACTATTTCAAGATATATCATGCTCATTTAAAATTTTACCTTTTTACATTTTAATTCAGGCATTGTTTAATTAATGGTGCCATATTTTTTTTTCCAGTTAAGCACTTCCTTTGTACTAGAGACATTTATTCATTCAAAGGAAAAGGTATTTACTTGTAAATTCTCATTAAGTAGCTGCATGAATATAGTCAAAAGTATGTCTGTACTTTTTCATTTTAGAACTGTGATTTTGAGATGTAATAAGCACCATAGTTGCTACTAAGGCAATGTTTAAAGAATGTCATTTAGCACATTTACAGTAAACACTGCACAATGGAGTAAGAGTCTGATAATGAGGGGATTGTTTACCATAGAGCAACAGTTGTGTTCATGAATTTTTAAGTTATAAATATTAGCATGAACAAGAAGAAAGTTCTGTTCTCTCTGAAACATCTTTATTCTCAGTCAGGTTTTACTTCTTTCTCATCTGTGGTTGCACAGTGTCACTAATTCTAGACTGTCTGGGATTAGTAAGAATACATAATAATGCGTAATTGAATGATTAGTCCAAACATGTAGGTATTGCTTGCATTAGTTTCAATGCACATACTAGTTTGGGGTTTTTTGTGTAGATTCCATGTATTTCTGTTTTATAAAGCATTTAGTGTTGGTTATTATATTCTTCAGATTCAGTGTTCTCACTGACCATTTAGAAGTGTTTACAGATTTAAGTTGCGATTTATTATTTTAAGTTATCATTTTTTCTGTATTTCTTTTTACAGCCTACAATGCTTCAGTGGATTGAACTGTTAACAAAACAATTTAATAACAGTCAGGCAGCTTGTGAAGTAAGTGACTTAGGAACTCAGCAAAGTACAAACCAACTTTCTATATATTGTTTAACTTTCCTTGAGGTTCGTATCCCTGGATTATTTTGGACTATGAACCACTGTATTTGGCATATTTGTGCACTGTGAGATGAAATTTGTTCTCTCTGAATACTGCAGATTCTGGGGAATGACTTGACTTTTATTTTCAGAAACCTACAGTGAGACCACAGGCCACAAAACCATTTTGTCATGAAAACAGAAGCCACATAGCCTCTTTATTTGGTTATTTCATGTGGATTTTTGTAATTAAAAGGTGTTTAAATGAAATCACACATGAGAAATGGAAAACCAGACTAATGATTAAGGACTAATGGTTAAGGACTAGAGTGGCAAGGACTGGAATTAAAACAAGGGAAAGGTGGAGTGAGATAAAAGCCTGCAGTGCAATGAAGAGGCTTAGAAAGGGAATAAGAACAGCAAATGTCAGACTTAGCTAGAACCAGATTCATACAGCACCTTGCTTGTGAAGCTGTAGAAAGGCTGAAAAGAAGAAGGAGACAAAAGTGGAGGAATATTTATTTGTAAAATTCTTCAGGAGTCTGCCTAGAGGGAATCTGGAACAAAACGGAGAGGGACGGAGAAACTATAGAGAAAGAATTGACTGTGGTATTGGTGAAAACAATTTTGAGATACTGAAGGAAAGTTTGTGATAGACTTTCTGTGATAATCTGAATGCACAAAGACCCCAGTACAAACTGTATCCTGCAGTAGACCTTACTCAGTGCAAGTGAATCAAACTAATTGTTCCTTTCTAAAATGGTTCTAGATTGTTACATTGTTTGGTTAGTATGATGTAGTCCTAAGAGCTTTAAAATGAGTGAAGACGTTAAATACAGTAAAAAATACTCAGGTACAAGTAAAATAAAAGGAAATCCCACAACTTGGATTCTTTAAGCTGTCTTTCCTTGTGAATAAAACAGAACTTGTGGACTCAGAATAGTCAGCTGCGTTATTTCTAACTTTAAATGAGTCATTCCTCTGTTATTTTTATGTGTTCTGTCTCTGGAGGTAGAAGGGCTTTTTCCACATGTTAAAATGCAAAAGAGATCTAATTCAGAAGCTACATTCTTGTTTAAACCCATTCCCTATTCTACAAGATCATTCAGTCTATGCTTCATTGTAAGCATCAGTTTTTATTCTGTATCACTTTACAGGATAACTGTCCTTCCAGATAAGTGAATAATGGCGTGGAGAACAGAGGGATAAGAAGATATGGAATATAAATTTCTGTTGATGTTTACTGCTATTGATCTTTATTCCTTTCTTCTCATGCACAGAAAACATGTAGATTTCCCTTGGATTAATACTTGCTTGCTCCTTTATAACAGTAACATCAGTTTCTCTTCAGACTTTAATATCATGCAAAAAGAAGATATGATTAGAACACGTTTGGAACAAAACTAACAAAGCATCTATCTTCTGCAGTGGTTTTTGGATCGTATGGCTGATGATGATTGGTGGCCAATGCAGATTCTAATAAAATGTCCCAACCAGATTGTGAGACAGGTAAGAAAAAACATTCTTTTTTTTAAGTCAAGTGCCTGTTTGGACTCATGAATAAGAATGGATAACTATTATGACACATACAATGATTCTGAAAGTTTTTTATTAATACCTGTGTTATCTTTTCCATTCTTGCATTGATTTAGAGAAAATATTTGGCCACGGGAAATGTTTGAAACAAAAGTGATGTTACTATAGTGCCATACTTGGGATCACAGAAGGTCACAACAGATAGAAATTAAGGTTTCTACAAATCCTAAATGGTCCCTATTAATTGGACCACTTTATATTAAAAATGTTTTTCTTCTGAGTTGGTTCAACAGTAATGCCTCAAGACGCAGATTCCACGAATAAGAAATTATGTACATTCAGTACGCCTTACTGAAAGTTCAATTCTGAGCTTCTGCATTTGTTTTTTGTAGATAGATTTAATTTTATAACATTATTCCACAAAGTTGTGTTAGTATGCTTTTCTGGAAATGTTTAAAATCTGAAGAAATCTTCACAGATACAAATACTATCAATATTTTCACTTATAAGTGTACTTTCTTTGCAAGCTGTTTAGGTAAAAACTTTAGCAATTACTTTATCACACCTGAACACTTCAATTGGTTTAACTTTTCTAGCTATTAAAATAATATTGCTAGGTTGAACCGTACATAAGTTTTTGTATGCAACCTATTATTAAAGGAAGTATATTTCATGGGAAAACTCTGTGCAAGATCTTAGGCAGAGCTGTAATCCTTGATGAATGTTCTGTACATTAAAAATAATCAGAAGGTATTTCCTTAAAATTTGCACATAAATTCTTATAGCCAGAGGCAAAAACAAGAAAAAGTTCACCAGAAATATCTATAAACATTTCCAAAAACAGATATAGAAAAAAACCAACCCCAAACCGTTTCTGAGCAGCAGTCTTAAGTCATGTTTCAGTAATGTATACTGCACACCTATATTAGAACTTGCTATAGAGTCCCTCTGTAAGATATGTTTATAAAAAAAGAGGTTTGATTATTTTGTGTCAGTAGACTAATAAAAAGAGCGTGGGCGTCTCAACCTCAGCCTTAACTTTGAATCACATAGAGCTGGAAGTAGTACTTGGAGACTGAATATTCTTTGCTTAGAAGATATGTATTGACATATATGCAAAAGAATGAACATGTGGAGTTCATTTACTTATGCATTTGCAGATGTTCCAGCGTTTATGTATTCATGTGATACAGAGACTGAGGCCAGTGCATGCACATCTTTATCTCCAACCAGGAATGGAAGACTGGTAAAATAATAACACCTGAAACCTTCTATTTATGACATGCATTATAGCAAGCACATTTGTTTAATGAACTATTCAAAATAATCTTGTAAACCAAAAATAATACTGTTTTAATTGTTCTTTATTATTCTACCCCAAATGCTCTGGTTTATTGAAAAATATTACAGTGGTTGGAAAGGCCACTATCTAAAGATGCATTGTTTGAAACATTTATTACCAGATTAGCAGCATAGTATCTCTTTTCACTGCCAGTGTTACACTGCAAGAGTAAATCTCATCAGAATCCCGAGGCATATAGGTGCAAATTTAATTTATATACCCAGTAAAAGAGGTTGGAGATGAGAGTCTAGTCCCGTATCATGTAGCTAAATCACAGTTCTTGTCAGAAGTAGGAAAAAACCTCCATTTGATGATGTTTTGTTCTGCTAATTATCAGGAAAATTGTCACTTTCTCAAATTATGAAGTATTTATTCTTTTGGATACGTAAGGAGAAGAAGAAAGTGTTCTTTCTTTCATGTCTCATGTTAAGCGTGTGATCCTGTTAATAATGTCTTTCCAGAGCAAAAATGACAGAGTTTGTAATTACTGTAGTGCCATAACAAAATTGAAGACATGATGATACAGTTTTCATGGAAAAAAATAGAATTTAATTTTCTCTGGAAGTCTTACTTTGAAAGACCTCTGTCACTTGCCTTGTTCAGTGATAAGATCTAATTTTCAGTAGACGAACAAGGTTGAAGGTGCATGTTTTCTGTATGGGAACCTGTATTTGTGTTTAGGAGACTGCCTTTCCTGAGTTCCACAGTAAAATGATCTCTAACAGCATTCTGTCTTGAAACTCAGGAAATTTGATGTGCAAATCAAGATGATGACTTTAAGTAGCAAATCCCCTAATACTGTTTTTTAAAGAGTTCTTTTCCTGACTAGAATCTTGATTCGTAACAGTAATTTTATTAAACTTCCAACATTTTGAGTGACAGATGTTACCATACTGTAAACCATGTTGTTACCTATGCTATGCTTGGCCTAAGAGGAAGTGTTAGAGATCTGAGTGTGATAGTAGGACATAGGAGAAAACTGTAAGTTTTTCTGAAATTTTTTGGGGAGGGATCAGTTCAAGATGATTTTATATTCCATGTATTGTGTGAAATATCTAAATTGGATTTTGTTTTCAGTTCGGATGACATGGACGGTCCTGTAGAAGACATTGGCAGCCGCTCTTGTGTAACACGCTTTGTAAAGACACTGTTGTCAATTATGGAACATGGAGTTAAGCCTCACAGTAAACATCTCACAGAATACTTTGCCTTTCTTTACGAATTTGCCAAAATGGGAGAAGAGGAAGTGAGTATAACCTTGTAGTTTTGGGAATTGGGTATGTATATGTATATATGTGTTTTCAACTAATTCAATATAAACATATTTCAGAGCCAGTTCTTGCTTTCATTGCAAGCCATATCTACAATGGTCCATTTCTACATGGGAACCAAAGGACCTGAAAATGTAAGTTTGAGTATTCTGTATAACGAGAACTAGGACTTCATATTTTACATAGGTGATCTCTTGTCTCTTTAACTGTCTTTCAGCTGTTAAATTAAAGTTACTCTGCTCACACAATTTTTTGCAATGTTTAATTGAATATAATTATTTGATAGGAATGGTTGGACTTGATGATCTGATGGGTCTCTTCCAACCTGGTGATTCTATGATTCCATGATTCTATAATATTTTTAAAAGATGCTGCATTAGCTATTTCTGTTTAGTATGGAAGTAGATATTAAGTAGGAGCAATTAAAGTTGCCCATACCATGCTATTATTAGTAGCAGTTGATTGTTTACTCCTATTGTGCAGCATAAGCTTTTCCTTGGTGCTTTTATTAAATAAACCAGCTTATCAGGCTGTGTAGTGACTTCAACAAACCTAGCTTTTGTGTTTGTAAATACGACGAATGCTTCAACATACAAATCAAGTGAGTAGATATTTACCTGATTTGATTCATGCAAGTTTGTTAAGTTGTTTTGAATAAAAGAGAAGACAGAATGTGTGCAAAACCATCGACAGGTTCTCTGAAATTAAGACTCAGAATGTCCACATTGAAATAATCTTTTTTTTCCTTCAGCCACAGGTTGAAGTACTTTCTGAGGAAGAAGGGGAGGAAGAGGAGGAAGAGGAAGATATTCTCTCTTTAGCAGAAGAAAAATACAGGCCTGCTGCCCTTGAAAAGATGATTGCCCTAATTGCTCTTCTAGTCGAACAGTCTCGCTCAGAAAGGCAAGTGCTTCTGAAAAAACAAAGTGAATTCTAATCTAAGCTAGTTCAGAAAGGAGTTAGAGATTTTAAGGGTTTGAGGTTGGAGTTTTTTGTGAACTTTTTTAACAGCATAAATGAGCTTGTATATGGGCCCATTGTATTTTTAACTATTTGAAAGATAAACATTTTGTTATTGTTGACCAAATAAAAGACACGACCTTAATACTTGAACACACTCAGTTGCCCACATTTGGATTTCTATTTTTATTAAGTCATAAATACAAAATATTTATTGTTTATGTTCAGTTTTATGTCAATACCTTTATTTTCTCTTGTGATACTGAAAGATAAAAAATAACACTTCTTTATTTCTCCTTAACCTCACTTAATAACCTCAGTGTAAAATGACAAAGATTTTTTTTTTTATTTTAGGCATTTGACTTTGTCCCAAAACGACATGGCAGCATTGACAGGAGGAAAGGTAATGCATTTAAATATGGTTGAATAAGCCTCAAAACATGCTCATAAGTATGTGTACGTATGTAACTGTAGACAGTGTACTAGTATCTTGTTATTTGTTGCAGGGTTTTCCTTTTTTGTTTCAACATATCCGCGATGGTATCAACATCAGGCAAACTTGCAATCTCATTTTCAGTTTGTGTCGGTACAATAATAGACTCGCAGAACATGTAAGTACCAGAAATTATAGCTTTTTTTTTTAAATCTTCTTTATTAAGTGTAATGGGGTGGTTTTTTATTACTTTAACTGGTTAAGCACACACCTAAATGAGTTTTGTTTGGTTTTTTCCTTAAGATTGTGTCCATGCTTTTCACATCTATAGCAAAGTTGACTCCTGAGGTATGTAAACACCTATATATTTAATAATCTGTATTAATGTTTTTCTGGTTTAAGTTATTTAATCCTTTGCTAATCAAAAATCTTGCATGGAAGGTGATCCATCAGAGCTTTCTGTGACAGAAAATGAAGTCTAACTGTCCTGTATTTCAAGTTTTCTAAAGCAGAAATATGGTTTGCAGTTTATGATGAAAGTTTTATTAAAAGCCATATAAACATTTTGCTAGATTCGGCACCTATACGAATTTAAAAAAAATTGTAACAATAAAATGTGTGCACTAGAATAAATGGAGATATGTCATTATTATCCATTTTTTAAGTTTTGAGGCACCGTTTTGCAGTTCAGTGCATGCAAACACTTTTCTCAGAGTATATTCCTGCCCTGGGAATAACAAAAATAATGAGAGTTCTAAATGGATTCCACATGGAAAACATATACAGAGTGGAGAAGTATATGCTCACACAAGGACATTCTTGTATACTGCTGTGAGGAGAGTGAAAATTGAGGGCACATCAAGCAGAGGAGACGTGATCATGGTTAGAAAAACAGCACATATGAAACAATTCTCATGACAGATTTGCTTTGTGTGATAGAGTGGGCACAATCCGATGACAGTCTCCTTCCCTTCTGTCATGCCAACATTTGCTACCTTTGTATGCTTTTTTTGTTTTGCCCATACACACATGCACCAGAGATGTATTTGGTGAGGTGCAAAATATATTATTATTATTATACTAATAATAGTAGTAGTAGTAGTAGAAGTAACCACTTCATTCAAGAATCGTTAAAAGCTGAGTGAGTCTTAGAACTTAAAAATAAAATAAAAATTCATGTTAGATTCATCATGTTAGAGGAGAAATGTTGATGATTCCAGAGGAAAACAGTATGCCGATAATAGTGATCAGCATAAACCCCCAAAACGTGATGCTTTTCAATAAGCTTTCCAGGATCCATGTAATATGTTATGCAAAAACATAAAAATAACAGCTTCTCTGAGATAGTGAAATATTCTGTATATGTAAACTAGGATAAACTTGTGAGTTCCTCAAGACTGTACAGCTCCCCCCCCACTTCATTCCAAATAATGTCTGTCAGACAACATTACTCTTATTTCCTTGTAACTATATATTCTACTAAAATTAGCCTATCTAGTATGATCATGATGCCTTGCACTAGCTATAAAAAGTGGCTTAATTCTACTGTATTCACATGTAAGTTAAATTGTAAGGGATTAAAAGTAATAGAAATGTAC
The DNA here is from genome assembly GCA_013389865.1 of Piaya cayana. Taxonomy (NCBI): domain Eukaryota; kingdom Metazoa; phylum Chordata; class Aves; order Cuculiformes; family Coccyzidae; genus Piaya; species Piaya cayana. Next base: position 345,939 of record WAAB01025145.1, read on the forward strand.
ATGTCAGAAGTTCATAGAAAAATATTTTCATGCAAATGTTTGGGGGGGAGTTTAAAGTCTTTAGAAAAATTAGTGCATGAAACAGATCAAAATTGATATCTTTATTTTTATGCATTGTAGGCAGCCAATCCTTTTTTCAAATTGCTCACCATGCTAATGGAATTTGCTGGTGGACCTCCAGGAATGCCGCCCTTTGCTTCTTACATTCTGCAGAGGATATGGGAGGTACAACATGTAAAAGAAAACAGAAGCTAAATTGTCTTTCTCTTGTTCGTTCTTTCATGTCTATGTCAGGGGTTTACATTTCATTGTCGTCCTTGCTGCATTGATTCATGATTTTTTATATAACCATTTCTCTTCCAAATAAACACCAGTGGATAACAGACATTTAAAATTTCCAGTCTAACTTCTAATGTGATTTTAATAGCACTGTGGTTAACTGATGTTTCATTTTAAATTTAAATCTTAGTTTAATGAGAAATTAATTGATTCATAATAAGGGTTTAGAATGCTGCTCCTAGGCAAATTCCACTTTTTCTCAGTTCTCCTTTTGCAAGGAGTGTAAAATATTTCAAGGCCCATTCTTCATTATGTCTTCCCCCCCTCCCTTTTATGTACTGGTTGTTTGAATATTGGTTTGACTTTTTTTTTCTCTGTAAAATACTTATTAATATTTTTAATGCATAAAATTGTGCTAAATTGAATCTAGTGAATGACTGCTGTGGTGTAGGACCATTGTTAGTTGCAATTCTAGAGAGAGAAAGACTTATTAACCAATTTGGCTCAGGGATAAATTCCTTGAATTGAGAAATAGATTGGGAATTCAAGCTTCTACCTCAATTAGAAGCTTTTTGAGTAACTGCTCCTTGAGTTCCCAGCACAATTCACTATCTTTATTGCTGTTTGAGAACAGTGTGTCCAGCCTGAAGACTACAGACTGCTGAGGGCAAACTGTTGAACATTCATTCTCTTTGATACTTAATATAATAAGTGGGGATAGGGTTTTTAAAATATTGATACTGTGCACAGTTGGGAACTCTGGTAAAACACAAACCTGTCTTACCTGTTGAAGTGCTGTGGGATAAATTATGGAGTTCCTAATGCAAATTATTTTACTCCTACTTAGCGGCAGTTATGGATTAGGAAGCACTATGTGATAGGGGAAGTGTATGCCAAGTCTTTGCTAGGTGTCTGATCTGAATATGAATTAGCTATAACTGCTTGTACCTTAGAGAATTCAAATGACATATCTCAAGGTTAAGAATTATATCTAACTGCTGTCTGTGTTTGGGGAAGCAGTAAGCTTCTCACAGCAATAAGAAAACTTTCCAACAGAGTTTTTGGTAATACCCAAATTGTGTCATGAAGTATAATACATGTGCTTCATGCTTCAGTCAGTAGTCACAAAGTTTGTGAGTAATTTTTTTAAGCCATTCTCTTTTTTTATTTCCTTCCTTATTCTCAGCACACTAACTGAACCTGCATAGGAAGTGAGTTGGTGACAGGTTTCTGTTGGAAAGCCAAGCTTTTAGCAATAGAAGTCATCAGTTCAGTCTCTGGTTTTGCCAGCATTGTTATCCTTACCTTGTTGACACAGGTCTAGAGATATCAATTGCGTAGACAAGGATGAGAGGCCCAGTGTTATAGACAGATGGATTTAGAGTGAAGAAACTACTTTTGCAGCCACTCCAGTTTCTAGAAATCATTAAAAAGCCATTGAATGATGAAGACAGTGAGCAATGATAGTCTCTTTCTTAAAGATGCCCTCCAGCTATTACCAAGGAAACTTGACAGATCAATTTGTCATTTCTGAAAAAAGGGAGATTATTCTTAACGTTTTTATTTTTAAATTGAGATTAAAATTTTATAAGCAGAGTTTGGGTCATGTCAGCTGCTCCTGTTCTTCAGGTGGGTTAGAGTAGTTGGGAACAGCTTCAGCAATCCAGTTAGTGCCTGTGGTTTCTTGGATAGAGGTTTTCCTTGTGCGGGCACCTGGGTCTCAAGGTGGAAAGAAAACAGTTTTTAAAAACTAGTGAACTACATTCATTGGCCTAATAACATGTCAACAAATTTTCAACTACGCAGAACCAAACAGGCACAGGAATCTGCATTTTCTCCTTATTACCTGTAAGGCTTTGATAGCCGTGCAGCAGCATTCCACAGACTTTTCACTTCTTTAGAATAGCACTGCACAGTTTTATTCCTTGGATTGCATATTCTGAAAAACCATAATAGTACCCTCAACAGGAAGCTATATGAATATATTTGCGTGCCAATTATGTTGCTTTGACATAACTCATACAGAAATACTGATTCCATGTTAAAGGTTTGTGTTAGGTATTTAAAAATAAAAAAACTATTTATATAACCAACATTGTTCATTTTTCTAAGTGCTTAACATTTCAACTCATAAATATCTCAAAACGCAAAGAAAGGATATGTAGAATAACTTTCTGGGCTTAAATTGAAGTTTCAAAAGCTCTGAACAGGATTCAGAAGCACAAACCATAGTGTAATTTAATAAGGGTTTTCTTTATCTTCCAGAGCACCTCAATCTTGTAGGTACCTTGGTAGCCCTGAGTGATTTTGAAAAACATGTTTTTAACGTCTTAGTAGTTATTTTTAGGGGGTTTTAATACAATCAGTACATAGTATCAAGATAAATGTATTCTTTTTGATGTTTTCACTCTTCTTTCAGGTCATTGAATACAACCCATCTCAGTGCCTAGATTGGCTGGCTGTGCAAACACCTCGAAATAAACTAGCTCACAGCTGGGTGCTGCAAAATATGGAAAACTGGGTTGAACGTTTTCTTCTGGCACACAATTATCCTAGAGTGAGAACTTGTAAGTTAATTTAAAGTGCAAAAAAAAAAATTGTATTGTCATAAGTTACTATGCATGGCGTATTCCTGTTAGAGATTAAATACAGGCTCTTGTGTTTGACTTTTCTTCCTTTCTCAATTGTTTTAGAATTGCTGTATTTTAAAATATTAGTACAACTGTGGTGCCTCATCAAGACATGCTGCCTGGTTTTGATGAAAACTATGTTTTGATTTCTTAACTTGAATCATGTATTAGTAGGTTCTTATGTGGTTAATCTACATGGTCCATGAAAACCCAAAGAAGGAAAGAAGTCCAAGAGGTTCTCTAGTGTTCCTCACGTAGTTGTACTGTAGACAGGAGAATATCATGATGTTCTTTCACCCCTCATGGAGTCATCTTCAGTTGAGTCCTTTGAACTTGTGGATCAAGCAGAGAGGCAAGCTGTGCTTCTCCCCAGCTCCAGGGTGTCCTGGCACTTTAGTTTCTTCTGCCAGGAATCATCACACTGTGAGATTACCAGATCATATTTTCAGACTTTTCCCTGTCTTAAATTTTTTTGTAAAGGTGATTTCATATTAAGGGACCACTCTGAACTTTAATGCATTTTCTCTGTAGTTGAGGGAGATGTGTGGAAGCTGGAGGTGCAGCTTTGCAACAGACTCCAGTTGTAAACATCTCTGAAGAGGAAATGTTGTCTTGATCAAGCAATATGCAGTTTAGTCATACAAAATGTCTGGGTTTGTATTTCAGTAATGGGATGCAGTGTGCTACAATAGTTAGAAGCAAGCAGCAGACGGTAATAATAGGGTGGAGAGGTCTGAAAGCAAGTCTCAACACTGCTTTTAACGTGTTATTTTTATCTGCGCTGATTTTTTTTTATCACCTGCAGTGTGAGAACAGTAATACCAGATTCTGTAAAACGCTTTGAAATCCATAACTGTAACACACAGAGTAACTTAACTAATGATTAAATGACTGTTAAGCACATGTGCCATTTTTCAAAGGTGTAACAGACTTGTTTTTATTTGAAGCTGCAGCCTATCTCTTGGTATCGCTTATTCCAAGCAATTCCTTCCGTCAGATGTTCCGATCGACCCGCTCTTTGCACATCCCTACTCGCGATTTGCCTCTCAGTCCAGATACTACAGTAGTTCTTCATCAAGTCTACAATGTGCTTCTTGGCCTTCTCTCAAGAGCTAAGCTATATGTTGATGCTGCTGTTCATGGCACTACAAAACTTGTGCCCTATTTCAGCTTCATGACTTACTGTTTGATCTCAAAAACTGAAAAACTCATGTTTTCTACTTACTTCATGGATTTATGGAACCTTTTCCAGCCTAAGCTTTCTGAGCCGGCTATAGCCACCAACCACAACAAACAGGCTTTGCTGTCCTTTTGGTATAATGTGTGTGTCGACTGTCCAGAGAACGTACGCCTTATTGTACAGAATCCTGTGGTGACAAAGAACATTGCCTTCAATTACATCCTCGCAGACCATGATGATCAGGATGTGGTGCTCTTTAACCGCGGGATGCTGCCTGCCTACTACGGCATCCTGCGCCTCTGCTGTGAGCAGTCCCCTGCGTTCACCAGGCAGTTGGCTTCTCACCAGAATATCCAGTGGGCCTTTAAGAATCTCACGCCACATGCCAGTCAGTACCCAGGAGTAAGTAGATTTCTCTTACTGAATGTCTGTCTTAATGGAGGAGATTAAAAACCTTATTTAATGTATCCAGTGGTGAAAGTATTTTTATTTCCTAGTGTAAGTGTTTAATAATACATTTGGATCTGATTACTGTTCTTTGTGGGGGGATTGTTTTAGATTCTTTTCCTTGCTGTGTAGCACTTGGGGAGCAGATTTTTTTTTTTTCTGGAAGCAGACACTCGTGTTTCCCCTATTCTTCAATCTTCTATACGCTAGTCAGAGGAAATGGGGAATAGCCTTTGAAGGCTGTAGTCTCAGGAAAGCCTATTGCATTGTAACTCACTACATTGCAGGAATTCCCAGTGAGTTTCTTCTTTGCTTTCAGTTTTTGGAATAGAGCCAAAATTTAGGCTGTTGCATTCAAAGGGGAAATGAACTGATGTCCACCTTGGAAACACTTGTATACCTCTTGCAAAGCATTGGTACACTTAGAGTTGCACTCCCTCTACAATATTAGGACTCTTGCAGTAGAGAGTAGATTCTAGTTAAAATAATCCATGTGTAATGGTGGAAAAACAGGTTTACAAAGCTTTTAAGAAGCAAAATACACGGTTTTGTACAATTACTCCATGGATATTTTTTTGAGGTCCTTTATAGGGTGTATGAGAACAGAAAGAATACAAAGATTTTCTTCACTATGTAGAGGAGGAGGATGCATGGAGTCTTCTGTGTTGAACACAGACTAGTTCAGCTCACAGAGTAACTTTGTACTGTGATGGTGCTGGGAGTACTCTGCCGCTTTCATTGTTTCCCTCAGAAGTCTCAGCTTGTCCTGCCAGGGACTCAAGTTACTCTGCTGTGTTTAGTATTTCCCTCCCAAATGGGATTTAAGCGAGTTTTAGCACAAGCAGCTTTTTGAATTCTGTTCCTTGGAATATAATGTTATTATCAAAGAATGAACATACCTGTGCACCGTTTAGGTTGCATTCCTTAAGGAAGGCTGAGAAGTTTGGTCACATGGATCACACAATCTGTGTGTCAGAATTTTTGGTTTTAATAACCTTATTCTTTTGTTTAAGGTTAAAATGCTTTAACTTCTATAACTCTGTTTGTAATGCTTACACATGTATTTCCATACACTTATGTATGTTTGTTCTCTGTTGTTATTTAGCAGAATACCCAATAAGTAATCAAATCATATATAAACCATAATAACATACTGAGTCTCTAACCCAATATTTTTGTGTTCAAGGCTGTGGAAGAGCTGTTTAACCTCATGCAACTGTTTGTAGCTCAGAGACCAGACATGAGAGAGGAAGAGATAGAAGACATAAAGCAATTTAAGAAAACAACCATAAGCTGTTACCTGCGCTGCTTGGATGGACGGTCTTGTTGGACTACTTTAATAAGGTATGTTAGTGGTGAAGTTGTAGTGTAATAATCCAGTCCTGTTTGAATAAGAACTGTGTTTTGCCAAATATGGAGTACAATAAAAGTTAGTGTTGCTATTTTAATATTCTTTTTAAAACATTTTGGGCATGCTTTTATTCAAATGAAAGCAAACAGGAAATTACAATTACAATTTTTTTTCCAAAATCCATTGTTTGTGAATATGATTTATTTTAGAGGTTTTTCATCTGCAGAAAACTCAGAAACTAAGCAAATATTTTACAACAGGTGTGAACCAAGATATACGTTGTCAGGATTAAAAAAGAAACAGCATGACAAAATTGAATTAGTAGAGCCCTTGAAAAAACTAAATCAAATCAATTGACATTATAATTCAGCAGTTAGGCTGAAATTCCATTCTCAGCCTAGCATGATTGGTCTAGATTGCCAAAGCAGTAATTTCAGCTGCTGTTGTTGACATTTGTTATTCTTGGGCAGGGTTGTTTTTTTAGAAATTATTCCTGTGGGACACAGTTTTATTGTATTGTATCTTAAAATAGCTTTTAATTTCTAGTATATTTTGGTGATACATCTGAAATTGCTGTTAGGGTATTTTCAGTTTAATGATAAGTTGCCTGTGCACGAGGTCAGGTATCAGGGTTTTAAATACAACTTCAACGCTCTTGTGAAAAGGGAAAATGGGTTGTGTTACTTGAAGGGCTAACACAGCCAAATTTCCCCAAATGCTTTGGGAGAATTGCTTTTTTGAGAGGAACCATTCATTTGCTCTGCGTCATCCTTTACTTTCTGTCCTGCTGTGGCATGAAATGTTCTGATAGAAATGTTTTCATACATTTCAAAGTCCAGGCTTATGCTTAACTGGACCTATTTAAGTGTTATCATTTGACAAGCATGAGCTTCTGTCTTTTGAATTACGTTATTTTCCTCAGGTCTTAGTGATTTTGCAGATATTTTGGGAAATATTTCTAGAAAGGTCAATTTTAAATTGCTTGAGACAAAAGATTGTTTACAAAGAAGTTTTAAACATCAGAGACATTTTAAATGAAAATGTGAAAAAGAGTAATTTTGTTCTTTTGGGGTTTCTTTGTTCTTCTGTGATTATTTTCGAAAATAAAGCATGAGCATAACAATTTTAAACATTGATATGAATTAGGAAAAGATTATGTGTATTTTTCAGTGTTGTCAATGTTTGGGTTTTTTTCCTAGTGCCTTCAGAATATTATTAGAATCTGATGAAGACAGACTTCTTGTTGTGTTTAATAGAGGATTGATTCTAATGACTGAGGTAAATACTTTGTTATTTAATTATAATAAACACTTCTGTTTCTTATGAAATAATCGCTTCCTTCCTGCTTCAAATTGTTTTAATATGATATATTTTAATTTTAAATTATATTGTTTAAGTGCTGGCATTTATGTAAAACCTTAAAATCTTAAGGATTGTAGGAAGGACAAAAAAAGATTTACCAGACATTTTACATGTGAAGACACCAGTGTAGGAGGTTAAGTGATCAAATTTGAGGCAATTCAAACTTAATGCAGGTAAAGATGCAGGTTAGTTGATAACAGTAATTTGGTAGGATAAACATAAAAGGATGTAGCTTAAAGAAGGAATGTGAAAGAAATAAAAGGGTGATGTGTCATCTCATGTATTAAGGATACATTCAGTTGCCCTGAGTTTCATGTTGGAGAGTGAATTATGACTATTGAAAAATATGCAACAAGTAAGAGACATGAGTAGTAAGAAATCAGTCTTGGCTTTCTTCATGTTGCTGCTCCTTCTGTCATCTTTAGTAAGATTTCTTTAGTGGTAAAAAGATCAGGAAAATGTTTGCCTGCTTCCCAAGGCAGAGGGAAAGCTGTCAGTAGATTATGTTGAGAGCATCGAGTTTATGGGTTTTTTGGTGTCATTATTTTATTGTAGGTTCACTGTGAGTGAATGGCTGAGCACAATCACACAGTTACTACTAGTTAAAAAGTGTTAAGGCAACCATTTAAGAACAGAAATAAGTTAAAGGATACTCAGCTGCACTTGTGTTTAATATTTTTGAACCCTTCCTTGAGGCACTTCAGAGCCATTTCTCCCTATCTTTCCTACCTGTTGTGCTTTCATTTGCAAGAAGGAGTAGTATAAGAACACACAAACTAGATTTCTCCCTGATGAGACTAAATCTAAAATGCATTTCTGCAGCACATATAGTATATTCCAGTTGTAAATGGATATTTGGTCTGTGAGACTAGACCAGGCTTAGCTCAGAATAGAGAGGGGGAAAAAATGTATAGATAATGCAGCCCTGGAGTGAGTACAGTTTGGATGTTAAATTCTTGCTCACCAGTGGTTTCACTCTTAATGTCGGAAAAGCCTAAAAGGCATTGCTGAAAAACTCTGAACTGTTAGTGGCTCCTTTTTTTTAAGATGAGTGAGATACCAGGAGACTAGAGAAGGGCATATGAAGTGTTTATCTTATGTCCGTCTTAAGATCGGTCTAAGATTCTGGATTCTGTTCAACACTGTCATTATTGAGTTGATGGATAAAAGATTATTAAATATACTGGCAATGCACAATGGAGAAGGGTGCTAGGTCCTTTTGAGAACTAAAGTAAAAATCAAGATTATCTGAATATGTTGGAGAAAATGTAAAAATAAAATACAGTTCCTTCTTGGCATATGTGGAGTGATGTATTCAAGGAGAGGTAATAAAATGGTAAAAGTACCTGGTGCCAGACAAGCGGATAGGAAGTTGTTGTAGCTGTAGAGTAAATGGAATGTTGGCATAGATTCCTTCACAAGGTGTCAGCCAGCACAACTGGAAGTCATCAGGAGGATGTCTGAGCAAACATCTGTCAAGAATATAAAGATATCTAGTTTGCATTAAGGCACATGGGAGTTTGATTCCAAGCCCATTTTTATGTGTGTATATATAAAAAATTCTCTTAATTTTTTAATGTCATTAGTATGTGTTTTCTGGGACAAAGTGTGATAGAAAATGCTGGAATTACAAAATAATATATTAAAAAAAAGACATTTAGTACTGTTTGAAAATTGAGTTTTCTCAAGTTGATTATTAAGTGTTAAGACTTTTGATTAACCAGCTTACATTCAGTAAACTGGAGCTAAAATGTTAGAAACTGAGCTATCACTTTCATACATGAAACTCATAAGTAGTCCTAGATACTTAGATATAAAAGAACTTGTTTAACAGTTTAATTAACCCTGATCCATACTAACAATGGATAATTAAATTTATAAAGAATGTGTAATATGATGTGATTTATCCTATGGGTAGAAACTAGATAAAAGCCATGTTCACTTCTTAGCTGAGCTGCTTTACAGCTTGAAATTATCAGTTCTTATATTTTTACTTTTTCACTGGAAGTGTTTTGCATGGGGAAAAATGCTGCATCAAGGAGTTGTCACATCCAGAAAAGTTTCTTACTTAGCAGGGTTGGCCATGTATCTTTACTCTTTACTCTGATATAAAAATTGGCATAATTTGCATTATAGGGAATAAGATTACAGTTTCTTTCTCTTTAAAATATCCCAGCAGATTAAATATTTTTTCATACATCTCATGCTAGAATTCTTGCACTTAGGAAATGAGTTGCTTTCCCTTCCCAATATTTCCATAAATTACAGATGCCCAGAAGGCATTTGAGTTACAAAAGGGGAAGTAATTAATGTTATGTACAGTCACATAGCCTATATCCTTAAGAAGCATTTTGAAAAATGACTAGCATCGGTATTAATCTTAGTTTTTCCCTCCAAGTTCACATACCCATGACTAGCTTCAGGCATCCGTTAATATCACTTTGTACATTGGCACAGAAAGGTTGGGATTTCAGTATATAAAAATACTGCTGTGCTTATTGGGTTCCAGATAAATGTGTGAAAATTTAGTAATTATCTTGAGTCACTAATATAAAGCTTTTACCTTTAAAGCAAATCAAGGCTGGTTTAAAGTGCCTCTCTCTATAAGCTGTATTGGATGTGCTCACAAAAATGCTTATTTCTTGAATTGGGGTGGGTGACAGCTACCTGCAAAGGGGATATTCTTATAATAGGTTTTACAAATTTGGTTTCCCTCTAGCACAAGCGCACATGACAAAAAATTACAAGGAATCTAGGTTTTTTGGGGTTGAGCAAAAACAAAAATCAGCTTTCTGGCCAAAGGCAAGTTTCAGTTTATAAGGCCCCATAAAAGACTTACTGTTTTTCATTGTTATTACAGCCAGGTGTCCAGGTCAACAGTTATATTTGGTTATTATGGAAGATACCTGGTTGGTTGTTTGTTCTCTCTCTTTCCTTCTGTCTTTCTGTCTCTTGCCCCTGCCTCTTTCCTTTTTTATTTTTGTCAAGAATCTTTTTGTAAAATACTTACTTTATACTGTATAAAGATTTATTCTCATTTACATGTTATCTTTTAGTAATTTTGTGATTTTATCTAGCACCGTATATTTTGATAAATCTTCTGTGAGCATAAAAGAACTGTAAAAGTGGTTCTTTTTGGCTGGAAATAGAAATAACCAGTGTGTTAATTTGGCAACATAAATTTTTTGGCATTTTGTCGTCGTAGTCCTTTAACACGTTGCACATGATGTACCATGAGGCCACAGCTTGCCATGTGACTGGAGACCTGGTAGAACTTCTGTCTATTTTCCTTTCAGTTCTGAAATCAACACGTCCATATCTTCAAAGAAAAGGTTCGATTGTAACTCTTCAAAGGATTATGCATGTTGTCTGTTTACTTATTTTTATGACACAAATCCTAATGTTTTATTTTGCATTATTATCTATGTTTAAGAACTTTCTATACAGTAGGCAATATTATTAACGGTTATTAAATTGTTACTTATTATTTATTGACATAGCATGAAACTAGATAAGTGAATTTAATAGCAGTAGACCATTGAGATATAATGTATTTCTAGATTGATTATAAGCATGTTAGAGGAAGAAGATACATTGTTCAACAGTAAAACTCTGTGCTTTATGTAAAGAGCTTTTGAGCAATTAACCAAACACTGATTTTTTTCCATTTGCAGATGTGAAGCAAGCTCTCATTCAGTGGCAGGAGAGAATTGAATTTGCACATAAGCTCTTAACTCTGCTAAATTCCTATAGTCCTCCAGAACTTAGAAATGCTTGTATTGGTAAGTTGTCATAGTGTAACTGCAGTTACACTATGTTCTATGCAGTTACCTGCTTTGAAATTCAAAGTCCAGTTTTGCAAGTGCAGATGCTTACTAGGTACTCAGTAGATTGGAATAGTTTATATTGCTATTGTCAGTATATTAGTATTGCCGTTTTTCCTAGTCTAAAAAATTTTGGTCTTGTCTGGTTAAAATAAATATTGCTACTTCCCCGGGAATGCAGACTATGTGCTTAAAATGTCAGCCTTCATTTTGAGAGACCAGTCTGCTGCCTGATAATGGGCAGGATTAAGGAATAACTCCCAAATACAGGCGTCAGTGAGTTTAGAATCAAACCCCAAGGCTTACATTAGAATTCAAGTATTAACTAACACTCCACTCAGAAGGATACATGGTGACTAAGTTAGTGTGAGTAACAGCTTTTAGTGAACATTTTTATGATCCATTACTGCAAGTTAAAATGATAAAACCTTATATATCTTGTAGAATAGAATGGCTTACTTTTTAGAAGTGTAAACATTATATGTAAGCGTTTCTCTTGCATTAGAAGAACTATTTTAAGAAGTTTTTCTAGTTTAGTTTTTCTAAAATATTTTTAATGGGTAAAGTCTGCATTTTTCTGCATGCTGATGAAGGCCTAAAGCTATGCCCAAATTAAACCAGTTTTATGTGATTTATATGCATTTTCCCCTTACTTTGAGTGCCTTTCTTATTGTCCTCCTGACTGCTGCTGGTTGACATTTTCCAGGCATCAAACCTGATATGTTTAAGAAGAAGGAAAGAGAGTAATTTTTTGAACTTCTACTTTCTGCAAACTGGCACCCTTCTCACTGGTGGTTGATCTACCACTGAGCAGGTTTTCTCACAGTGGCAGAGGTGAAGGGAGTGAAGGGGATACAGGGGTGTACTGTCTGTGCTAGTCACAGTAAAGCCTATGTCCACCGTGCACTCTAGGTGCAGCAAAAGTGGTATGAAAGAGAGTTTGCAGATGCATGAGCCTTGAAGTTGTAACTATTTGCTTTTAAGAAATAACAATATGTAATAGCAAAACCAACTTTTTGTTTGTAGATGTCCTCAAGGAGCTTGTACTTTTAAGTCCTCATGATTTCCTACATACTCTGGTTCCATTTCTACAGCACAATCATTGTACATACCACCACAGTAATATCCCAAGTAGGTATTTCAGTGATTGTATTTTGAAGTTCTCTTACACTATTCTTGCTCTAGCATGTTCCTTGCTGATGTCAAATATTGACCTTTTTAATATATCCCTATTTTATCCTAAATTATACTACAGTGTCTCTTGGACCTTATTTTCCATGTCGTGAAAATTTGAAATTAATAGGGGGAAAAAGCAATATTCGTCCTCCGCGCCCTGAACTTAATATGTGCCTCTTACCTACAATGGTGGAAGCCAGCAAGGTACGTAAGTGTTTGGTCTTATAAATAGCTTCTTCTTTTTTTTTTTTTCTTTTTATAAAGGTATTATAAGAATCCAGTAGCATATGCATCTACATTTTCTTTGTAAACAAAGCACGATTCTTCTTCAAGATGTGTTGTCCTCATATACTCCATTCTAGATGTGCACTCCAGAAGCACCATTTCCCTGCCCTTGGTGACATATGGCTTCATATTCCAGACATGATAAGAGTTTGAATCTTCTATTTGGATAAAAAACAAAATACAGATTTTTATAATCATCCAATCTGTTTGTGGCATTTATAAAGAAAAATCAGGAGTCATGCAGGGCTTGTCCAGATGGGTTTCAAAGTGTGTTAAGATTTATTTTCAGACAGCTAAATAGCTCCTCCAGGTTTCACTAGAGTCTAGTCCACCAGGACTGAAGCATGATCTACCAATTGTTTGGGTAAAATACCAGTACTTGAAATATCGTATAGGGCTTTAAGTCTCTTACTTTCAATTTTCCCTTCTGTGGGCTTCTTGATGAGATGCCAGCTTTGGTGGGGCTACTTCGTAGTCACTTGCCAAGTCCCATTATTACAGTTGTAGCAATGGTGGGATTCAGCTCACATAACTTTGCCTATCTAGAAGGTGAGTGTCCAGCTCATCCTGTGGTTAATGGCAGTAAATAATTATCCTCAGAAGGAGACAAATAGTCGCCCTCCTTCCTGTCCTAGAAGCCTGAGTCCAGATGAGGTGACTGTTCCTTTGAAGGTGTCTGTCCCTCTCTGTTGACTGCAGGGAATACTGAAATGACTAGATTTTAGATAGCTAAAGTCAGGTAAGGTGAATCCCACCTTAAAAGGAATATGTATGGACAATCATTTGAAGAAGGAAAACTGGTTACTTCCTGTACAGTAACTGTGGTTCTTCAAGATGCTTTGTCCACACAGATTCTGTGGTCCTCCTACTGTGCTGACTCCAGGTCCTGTCATAGGGGATTCTTATTGGTGAAGGAATTGAGTGGTGGTTGAAGCCGCCATACCCCTTATGCCCTCAGGTACAGTGGTCGCAAGGACACACTGGGTGCAGGCACAGCCCCAGTGGACACTGCTATTCAGAAAGAATCCAATCTCCTGCACATGGGGCCTATGTGCACGTAGATGGGAATCTGTGTGGGCAACACATTTCGAAGAAGCGCGGTTACTGTAGGGTAAGTAACCCTTCTTTTTTAAAGCTTTCAAAACGATGCTTTATATATTTGTGCACCATCAAATTTACTGTATGACCTAAGTTCTTTGAAAAATGTGTAGAGACAGAAATCATCAGTAGTCTTTATTTCCATCATGTATCCAGAGGTAATGGATGTGACACTAAAATATGTAAATATTTTAACTTTGAAAGTCATCATTTGATATGACATGGTATTTTACACTTTAGAATGAATTCATATGCATTAAGAAACAGCAGATTTTTAAGCCTCTAAAACCACATCCATGATTATGTTTCCCTGTGGTTTTGCATGCTTACTTTCTGTTTGTTGTGTATAAGATTGTATTTGTCTGCTTGAGTTTTTGAGATTTCTGTTTGGCTGTTATACAGAAGCTGATTTCATTATAAGCGTATACATCCAAAATATATTAAGTATTGGCACACAAAACCCTTGGCGTATATTTATCATTTGGTTTGAGACATTCCTGAAAATACTGGTTGAAAGCTGGTGAAGCTTGGTCTTTAGAAAACTCTGACTTCTGCAGATCGTAACTGACAAATTATGGTTTGAAAAGCAGCAGTGTATGTATGTATAGGTGTTTGTATTTGATATAAAATTACCATATTCTTTCCTTGTTGTCTTCAAGATGTATTGTACCGCTTTGCGTCATCTCAGTCTGTTGATGAGAATCCTGCAATAAAAGTGTTGACTAGTGGGGGAATTGCATTTGCCAACCATCATCTGATCTCACTCTTGGGCTTGCCAAGGGCTCAGTGAGAAGACACAGCTAGCCTGAGTTGGACATGGAAATTCCCAATATATTTTCCTTTAGTATGGGATTAAACATTTAAGGGCAAGAACTGCAGTAACATTAAGCTAGAGGCCTAGGAAATCTGGTTGCTGTCCAGTTGCTTATGTAGTTTAAATAAAGCTTTCTTAAATCTTCAGGGCAAAGATGATGTTTACGATCGTATGCTGCTAGACTACTTCTTTTCTTATCATCAGTTCATCCATCTACTATGTCGAGTTGCAATCAACTGTGAAAAGTTTACTGAAACTTTAGTTAAAATGAGTAAGTATGAAGGTTAAACTACCTATGGATTTTTTTTTCTATGATAACTATGACTGCTTGTTCACTAAGTTTCATATTTAGAATTTTCAAGAGAAAAACAGAGCTTGTGGAACTTGTTGCATTGCTCTTTCTGGGTGTTTTTTTAATCCACAAAACAGTATGATGTGTGATGTAGTGCAGTGTTACCTACATGGCTTTTATGTTTCAGGCCTGTCCAGGAAGGAGCTGAAACAACCAGTGCGAATTCAATTAAAATGTAGACTTCAATACAGGACTCACTGAAGCTATTTTTTTTCTGGTTTGGCAATTTGGTTTGGATAAGATCCTGAATCCTCAGCATCTCTGCCAATGGCATTAATTTCCAGTCTCCCCAGGAGAATACATGACAACCACTCCTGGCACTGGTTTTGTTGTTACCAACCCAGGTTTATTTTACTCCAGTTTTCACTCCAGTTTGGGGAACCATCACAACATTTAATTAAGTTTATAACCATTCAGTCATGTAGTTTGTACATGATACTTGTTTCAGCTCTGCCAGTAGATACCCCTGGTATTTGTGTTTCTTCCTGTCACAATGGAAACCTACGTCTTTGGTGTGTGAACATGGTATGTGTTCATGGCTCTATCTATCTGCCTCCTCCAGCTGTTTGGCTAGGCTCTCCTCCTGAATGTGAATTGCTCAGAACGTGGTATCATCAAATGTTTGATCTGGAAGTAAGCATCTTGAAATTCTGACACGCAAACTTATTTTCTCATAAAATTTCAGGTGTCCTAGTTGCATATGAAGGTTTGCCACTTCATCTTGCGTTATTCCCGAAACTTTGGACAGAGCTTTGTCAGACTCAGGTAAGAGTTAAGTGGGTTTGAGAAGTAATGGAACATAAATAAAGGCAAAATGCTATGAATGTGAAACGGAGATTAACCCGTGGATTTTAACTAGTGGGTATTGTTTGATCATTCATTATACTAGTATTTTTGAATAGAAGATGCCTCTGCTTATGCTGCCTAACAAAAACCTGCTAAATCAAGTATAAACATCTGGCAGATTGTATTCAATCCCAGTATGCCCTAGGTCTGGAAAAAACTTAGGCAGCACCTTCACACAGTGCATAAGATTGGCAGGATGGCAGACTGCCTGATGTCCAAAAATTACTTCATTTTGCCTCTGTACATTTCCAGCTTTTTATGTAGTGTAAACACTGGTATGATGAAATAAAAATTAGGAGTTCTCCAAGTCCTGAGTACCATCGTGTGCCCTCTGCAAGGAGGCATCTGTGCACCTTGGTAAGAGAACCCTGTAGTTGGCTCACGGACATCAGATCCATGCTGATGGTTATAATTCCCAATGAACAAACTTCATAAAAGGGAAATGTGATATAATAATTGACAAAATATAATTTGTACAATTTACTGATACCTGATAAACCTGAAATATTTTTTATCAGTAAGAATGGTCCAGTATGAATTAAGAGTGTCAGTGGGCCTGGCTGGGTGTCTGCAGCTGAGACAATTGCAGACAGTGCTACCCCAGTCGGTGCTTCCAGTGATGGCCTTGTGTTCTCTTTCTCTCCCCCTCAGTCCGCAATGTCAAAGAACTGCATAAAGCTCCTCTGTGAAGATCCAGTTTTTGCAGAATATATAAAATGTATTCTGATGGATGAAAGAACCTTTCTTAACAACAATGTTGTATACACCTTTTTGACCCATTTTCTCCTGAAGGTAGGCGGTCTTTTAGTGATGATTTCTATTTCAAGACTTGCAACCATATAAATTATTTCAGTTTAGGAGACTGTTTTCACAGTTCTATTTTGGCGTTTTTTTAAAAAAATATGTTCTTTTAACAGGTCCAAGGACAGGTGTTTTCTGAAGCAAACTGTGCCAACTTAATCAATACTTTAATTACAAATCTAATAAATCAGTATCAAAGCCTAGAATCTGACTTCAGCAACCAGAGAGTTGAAATTTCCAAAGCAAGCTCTACTTTGAATGGGGTGAGTCTTTTCTAAGTTGTTCAAATACCAGCATCATTTAGGAGGCAGCTTATTTTCAGTGGAAACTCTTCGGTGCCATGTGCTGCGTTGTAATTAAAGAAGTGGACATTGTTAGCTAAACTTTGTCCATAAGCTGGACTCCTGGTGAGAACCCAGGGGGCTGTCTTCACTGTCTGGCTGGAAACATTAGTCTTTACCAACCAGATAGCCCTGAATTTACAGAGCAGCAAGCTGAGCTCTCCAGAACTCTCTGTTCCCTACATCCAAACTCTCTCGCTTGGGTCTTCCAAGCTAATGGGTGGGGACCATAAATGCTGAGGGGGAGCTTACTAAGGGGGTGTGAGGAGGAAGTAAAGCAAAGGTCAGTAGAGTTAATTGTAGAAATGTTCTAACCCAGCAAAAGATTTCATCTTACAGTGAGCAGGACAGTGCTGTCATCTGCTTTGGACAGATGGACATTAAGGTCAGCAAGTTAGTGAGTGAGAAATTTCAGTAGTGTAAGTATATGTAGAATTTGATCTTTTGGATGTTGAGAAGATGTTGAAGCCTCTGCTGATTGCACAGGTGTCTCTGTGTGTAGGGTTGACCAAATAAAAGTGTGAAATAAGGCTAGTTAAGTTTGCTTACTTCTGTTTTTTTAGGACCTCCGAGCACTTGCCTTGCTGCTTTCAGTGCACACTCCCAAACAGCTCAATTCAGCCCTGATTCCGACCTTACAAGAACTTTTAAACAAATGTAGAGCTTGTCAACAACAGAGGAACTCATTACAAGAGCAAGAAGCCAAAGAAAGAAAAACTAAAGGTTTGCCTTCTATAATGGTGTCACTCCAATAATTCTAAGGTTTTAGAAACTTTTGCAATATCAACATAACACATTGTTTCATTACCCTGCAGCATAGGCCATTTCTTAGTTTCAGTCCCCAGCACTACTCTGGGAGTAAATAATAAATATTTTATTATGAGCCTAAAATTCTAGGCTCATAATTACATGAATTCGTCTTTGAGCAACCTGATCCAGTAGAATGTGGCAGGGGGATTGAACTGGATGATCTATAAAGTCTCTTCCAACCCAAACCATTCTCTGTTACTTGGATAAAAACAATGCATTTTCCTTAAGCGAGTTTCCTTCCTTCTTACAGATGATGAAGGAGCTACTCCTGTAAAGAGAAGACGGGTCAGCAGTGATGAGGAGCACACTGTAGATAGTTGTATCAGTGATACAAAAACTGAACCCCGGGAGGCGTTGACTCCAACAAGCACTTCAGATAATGAGACACGGGACTCTTCAATCATTGATCCAGGCACTGAGCAAGATCCTCCTTCTCCTGAGAACGGTTCTGTCAAAGAGTACAGAATGGAAGTTCCATCTTCGTTTTCAGAAGACATAATGTTAGCAACACGGTCACAGCACACGGAAGAGCAGTCGGGAAACGGTAAATTTGAGGAATGCAAAGAATTTAAAGAACTGCAGACTTCCAAGGATTCCATTGGAGCTGAGGAGGACTCGGAGTTTCCTTCCACATCGATTTCAGCAGTTTTATCTGACCTCGCAGATTTGCGGAGCTGTGATGGTCAAGCCTTACCATCCCAGGACCCCGATAGCAGTTTATCAATCAGTTGTGGCCATTCCAGAGGACTTTTTAGTCACATGCAGCAGCATGACATTTTAGACATCCTGTGTAGGACCATTGAGTCAACGATTCACGTGGTCACAAGGATATCTGGAAAAGGAAACCAAGCTGCTTCTTGACATTAGATGGAGCATGTCTGCTTTTAAGTCTTTTTTTTTTTCTCTTCCCCCCCCCAAAATGCTGTTTGTATAAGTTTTGCTTATTTCCGTTTTGTGCTTCAGTTTGTCCAGTGCTCTCTGCTTGAATGGCAAGACAGATTTATATGCTTAATTCTTGGTCAGGCAGAACTCCAGATTTTAGGTTGGTTTTATTTTTTTGCATCTATCGTACACTTTCTTAAAGGGCAATCAGATAATGGGTATGTTTTATGTAATTAAGAGTTCACTGTAGTGGCTTTCATTTAATATGGCTGTCTGGGAGAACAGGGCCTCCTTGCCCTGTATGATGTAATTTAAACTTATGGCATTTTTACTGTGTATAATATGGTGTCCTCTGTGCCAGTTTTGTACCTTATAATAGAGGCAATTGCCTCAGATCGCTGTGGTTCTTATTATCAAAATTAAGTTTACTTGTATACTAAACAACCACAAGAAATTTGATTCTGTAAAGAATCCTCTTTAGCTGTGGCCTGGCAGTATATATATGGTGCTTTATTTAACAGAATACCTGTGGAGGAAATAAAGCACACTTGATGTAAAATTAATTGTTTTATTTTTATTGACATGATCAATTGCTATTCTGTGCACTTCATTAAACTGATTGTGATGACTTTTCATTTGTTTATAACACGTTGCTTCAGTCTTTGGATTTCTCATCAGACAACTTCAAAAGTGAAGCAGGTGCAGAGAAATGATGAACAATTGTATATAATTCTGTAAATCCCGATCATTTTCTGGTTTCCTTTGCATGAATATTCTGAGAGGGACTAGTGGTGGTTTACTTTTATCCCCACATTGATAGACTTTAAGTGGTGTCAGGAGCCACTGGAATTTCTCCCTAGTTTTAACCTGTTAGACATATTTTTCTCCTGTACCATTTGTGGACTTCCTTCCTTTTCTTCCTCTGCCCGTGCTGCCGCTAGGGCCTTGCTCTCTCTGGCCACGTTCCCTTGCTTTCTTGATAACTTCTGCACACCCTGAAATGCTGGAATGACTTGATCATCTTTCCCGGTCACATTTCCTTCTGTTACTGTTTCTCAGCAATATCCCTTTCCTATGTGATCTTTCAGACTGTCAATGATACCAGTTTTAATATCTGATTAAACTCCATTTTCAGCTTCATTTTCCAGTTGCATAGCTCATTTGTTTTCCTGTTGTCTTCATAACACATCTATAGTGGTCTTTGTTCTTCAAAACTCCTCATTCTGTCTACCATTTAATGTTATTTAGCATCATTTGGTTCTCCAGGATTCTATTATGTGAAGACTCTTCTTACGCTCTTTGAATCTACTCTCATTTTAACCTTCTGTAATTATTTCTGTCTTTGAACTTCATACTTCCCTTTATTAGCACTTCTGTTCCTGCATTTACAGGCACGTGTTGATGCTGGTGAGTGCTTAAGTTATTATTATTATTATTATTCAGACACGATGTAAATAAGTTTTCACTCTCTTAGCAATAATTTTATTACCCTTTCTTATCATCTTCTCCATAGATGGTGACTTTGGAGAACTCATCAACAGCTTCAACTCAAAACTTCTACGTAATGAATATCAGAATTTGAGTCTTCTGCCAAGCTTCCCAGTTTGTGATTGGGTCACAGTGTCCTCAAGAAGATACTCCCGTATTGATCAGAAAACCATCCAGAGATGAAGCAGCCATTATAACCCTCTGGTGAGTAGTCTCAGTTAATTACTTACTCTAACTAAAGACGTGCATCTGATTTTTGGTACATTGTGTGACTTCTTCCAGCTATAGAACTTTGTTGGCTTTAGCTTCTCATCCAGGATGAGATCATACCCTGATTCTGTTACTGGAGACTGGGATTCTGTGTTTTGTGATGTATTTTTCTCATTGTTTGGAACTCCCTTTTTGAAGTGCACATGAGTATAAACAGCATTTAATTATTTCATAAATGATACACAAGCATGCAATACCCCCTTCTTCCTCTTCCGTGTTCCTGGATGAACATGAGCCCTTCTGTGTTCAGCTGGTCCCTGACTACTGACAATGTCCTGTAAGTTTAGGATGTTTTCCCCTACAGGCCTGTCTGTGTAATTTGCAAATGCTGTTAGTGGTTAATTTTGTATTTTATTGTCAATTATTTTCTCACAAGTATATAACTGGCCATTTAGAATCTCAGTAGGAGTCCACTTACTTGATAAACATTTTCCATTAACGAAGAAATTTAACCATTTCACATTACCTTTCAGCAACGCAGTCCATAGGGTTTTGGTGACTGCTTTGCACAGCAGGACACGTGTCGCACATAGGTGCTATGTTAAGCCAGCAGTTCCACTGCCACCTCTTCAAAAAGCTAGACCAAATTTGAAAGATATTAAAACCCACATTGATTAGCTTTAATTAAATTATTATCCTGTCATTCTAAATAGACCAAATTTAGCACCAGCTTTTCTATGCTTCTGCTCAAAAATTGTGTCAAGATTTCCAGAAGTGTTGTTATTCTTACTGCTGTTCCATTACAAGACCTTACAATTTCCCGTGAGTATTCCTGCAATTTTTAATGGAATTTTTTCCCCCCGTGTTCAGTTTTTAAAACTAATTAGAAGTAATTGGTACCTGCACAAGCTTGTCTCCTCCTCTGTATCCTTGTTTGCACCTCTTATCTTCTGCATAGAGGTTCTGTAAGCTGGTATTCCCCTTCTTTTACTTTAACCCAGTCTTCTGGTTTGAACTTCTTTGCCTTCAAGAATGCTTTTTTACCCGTCTTTGAAACCTTCCCACCTTTAACAGGCTTCATCAATCTCTCAAAGCTTTTGTCTTCCATGGCTCATCCCACCTCTCCTTTAATTGTTATGTATTTCCTCCCACTTATTTAACCCTACCAAAATTAAGCTTTTCAAATAATTTCTCCTTCCCCTGTCCTCCCAGAGCACAGTCTCTCACACCAGCCTCTGATACCTGGACTGGAGCTAAGACTGTCCTCTCAACTGGTTTTTGGCAATGGCCTTAAAAATCTTTTTCACGTTTCATTATTTTTCCTTTTGGCCTGCTGGAGACCAGGTGGTTGGACAGAACCTCACTGCATTACAGAAGCGCTGGATCACAAATGCAACTGCCTTTGCCCATTTCTGCTTTGTCACTTCTTTCATACTACCTGCTCTCGCTAAAATGCCTTCTATGCTCATTAGTCTCCTTCAAACACAGGAATTCCAATACATTTGAGCTATTTCCCACAAACTCTACAGCTGTCTCCACTCCTGCTGTTTTCTCTTTTGTTATATTGGCAAAATTTTAGGACAGGGAACTCTTCACAGGGACTTTTCCAAAAAAAAAAAAAAAGCATTTATGATGATTTCATTAATTATGTATGATGCTCTGTCACTGTCATCATACTTGTTACTAAATATGCAGTTTCTTATCACTCTGCTTCATCCAGCTGAGGAAAATTAGTTTAACATTCTCTGGTTTCGGTAAACTGCTGGAGTCTGTGGCAAGTTTAGCACTCAAGAATAAATGGGTTTGTCCCTCTAAGATGACAGTTCTCCCCTTAATGCTGTGGCAGAAAGGAACAAGACCGTCACCTTGAGTTCACTACCCTTTCCTTAGAGAGGAACTGAGGGCTGGCTGGGGCTGGTCCTCCTCCCACAGTCCTGGACCTCCCACCAGCAGCTGCAGAGCTTTCTTCGGGGTTTGGCTGCCCCAGGCCTGGCAGTGAGTGGGATGACACCGCAAACGTAAGTCAGTCACTAATTTTTAACACTGATGGGTGGCACTGGGTTCCATGGGTCATTCCTGTGAGATGAAGGGATGAGAAAATTCCGACTAGCACTAGTGTGATTGTAAGATGGAGGCGGTTTTTAGTCAGGAAGGACTTCCCTGAGAAGTACTAGTGCTGTAGGATGCTGTGTCTGAAGAAACTTGTCATTAGATGTAGCTGCTGCCTTTCGGACACCACCGTGTCATGCAGTCATCTACACATAAAACTGTTTAGCCTGATCTCATCTTAAACCTAAATTTTCCACTTTTATTTAAAGGTTGCTCCTTGGTCGCCCAACGCTCCGAATCATTTTTATATTCAAAATGTTAGGTTCTTTATCCTTTTGTTGTCAAAAAAATGTAACTGAATTTTGACAAAGAAATAAGCAAAACCATGGCATTTCTCACAAGGCCGTTCCCCACCCTCTCTGGACACCTATAACACAACCAACCCAACTTGGTAACCAGGTCTGTACATCTCTCCTGTCACTGAGGTGTGTTCCCGCAACAAACCTCAATTCCCAGGGGATAACTGGCTGCAACCCTCCCAGGGACAACCTCTCCTTGTAGAAAAAAGCAGCACATTGTTCTCTTCTGGCTGCTGTAGTGTATGTGCAGTAAGGTCGCCAGATGTTGGTGTCTTGACAGAATAAAATCTATAGGCCTGAACTTCTGTAAAGCCTCATTATTTTGCCAGCATCAGTGAAGGGAGAAAACAAACTGCATGTACAATCACATATTTTATTGAGCCAAACATTTCTTTTGCACAGGCAGCGTGCCCATTTTGGTCAATTTGTTTCAAATAGTATACTTAATTCAAACATATTTTTGTAAAGCATTCGAGAATTAAGTTATTCTTGCCAACTTCAGTGTGGTTTAATTAAAAGCAACAACGCTTTACTTTCAATATCCCAACTATGCTTCTGTCAAACCTCTTGCAAACAGCTGTTCCCTTTAATTTGAGCTACAGAGCTGCTGAAGGCCAGTAAGGATTGAAGTGAAAGGCCTGCAACATTGCAAAATGTAGCTGTTTGTTACTACTGTTTTCTTCCAAAATACATTTCACACAGAGGTCAAGTGAGGGAGTGCAGTGCATGCAGCCTTCACAGGGTAACCCTCATACCAACCCCAAAGACACAGCATTGTTCATTATCTTTCTCTGAAGCTGCTGCAGGTTAGAAACAAATTCAGTCTGCAGTTAAAGCAATCTTAAGTATTTAAAGAGCCTAAAAACTATATCTCCCACCTTCCTTGAAAGACCTCAGCAGTTCCGTAATCCCTTTCAGTTCACCTCCAACAGGCACCCCATCACACAGGGGGTCTTCATTTTGCCACTCAATCTATTGAATATTGAAGAAGGGCAGATGCTTTCTATTTATTTGTGTCTCTTACCTATCTGTAAGGGCAGCTTTGCTGCAGCTGCGTCACTGTTGCTCTCTGAAGGTGCAAGCAAAGCAGAAATCACGTTCCACAAGTAAAGCAGTTTACAGACAGCCTGACCTACCCGCCACCTCACCCACTAAAACCCCACGTATAACACTTAAATTATATACAGTAGCATAGGCGTGGGCCTTTATTCTTCCCACAAATAAATTACTTTCTTTAAAAAAACAAATGTTAACAAAGTATAAAAAGTAATGCCCTAAGAAACTGCAGTGCTGTTGTCATTCCATGCTGTTTTGAGGTTGCTGCAGTAAAATACGTATTTCTTCAAAATACTGCTTCTTCCAACATTGCCTTGTACCATCTTCATTAGAGACAGGAACTCCTTTGCACTCTAACTGCACTTCCGTGTGAGCAGCCATATCCTTGAAATGCAAGGCAACCGTTGCATAATGTTCTGCAGGAAGAAAATATGGTATTTCAATAAAGATGTTTTTAAAGGATTACAGCTGTCGTTGCTCATTTCATATCTGCTTCTGCCTGTGTCTCAGTGAAGCCTCCTTTCACTGAGACAACCGCTGTCGCCACCAGGCTGCCGACTAAGGGAGCTCCCAGCTAGCACGGCTGCCACCTGCCGCCTTTGTTCCTTCTCCCTGCTAAGTGCAACCTCTATCAGAGCTCCTCAGACTCACCATCGGGCCAGTTTCTACACCTCCACTTCAAGACAATTCTTTGGCTTGGGACCTGTAAGAAGACAATTAGCATTAGGTCTCATTAGCGTCTGAGAGAATTGACATTTCAATTTCTCGATGCTAATTCTCCCCTGAAAAATGAGAGGAGCATTATTTATGTAATAGTAGATGCACACACATAAACAATAGAGATTGGGGTGGGGTTTTTAAATAGACTATTCTCGCCAAGGTCTCGGCTTGCTGTATTCCACTGTTTTGTTCCTTGACAGGAAAGGTCAGGCTGATACTTACTCAATACAAACCAAGGGGTTCTTTGCAGACCTTGAAAGGGGCACAGCAAGAGTTATGTTTTTATTTCTGACATCTGTACACAAGGCAGCATGCCCATGGCTTTCTGTCAGGCAACCGAACCTGCTTTAACGTACACGTTAGGCAGTTCTGCATACAAATGGTTTCCAGCCTGCCAGCAGAGCCTGTGAGGAGGGGAGGTTCTGCTGCAGTGTAAGCACACACGCTACATCAGCTTATTGCCTTCACTAAGCCATTGGACTGCTTCATCTCAACAGCTTCTCATCTAATTGCACTGACTTTCCTCAGCTTCCATTATGGGAAGCTACCGCTGGAGCCAGTCACAGTTGTAGCAGCTCTGTAGGGTGTGTTTCCAGACTGAGCTGTTTCTGGATTGAACAAACATTTTATTAGCTTGAACAGAGAATCCAATTTTCCAAGCCTTTACCTTTTTTAGAACTTGGCCAGTGATATGGATGGACATTAAAATACCGAGGCTAAGTTTAGCAACTATGATTTTCAGAGGTTTCAAAAATGGAGCTGAGCTCTAATTACCAATTTTTCCCTTCTGTTTTAAAAAGCATTCACCTGGGGAGAGTGTAACATTTGTCCTGAATAGAAGAGAGCATTTACCCAGTTACAAGAGTAACTGATGCGGATTTGGGAGATAAATCAGCTTTCTCACTCCTAGTGAAAAAGGGTGGGGCTGAGCCTTTTCTTCCCACGTGTAGGTCACTGGGTGTACTCAGTGCCTGCTCTTTTGACATGGAAGAAAAAATCACACGACATAATAATTTTTGGCTTTGTCACAGAGGATCTGAACAGGCATTACAGAAGCTGAAATGTCAGAAACTTGCACTACTTTTTGGCTCAGAGAAGCAGCTGACAGCCCTACCGCCATGCGCCCCCCCTATCCCTCCCCTCCCCCCAGTTTTCACGTGCAAAGTGGGAAACCTTTACCAATTCTGTATATTCGCCGCTGACACAGCCGTCAAACATCTGAAGTTTTCCTCCCTTCTCAGCTTCAATCACAGCAGGACATTTGGAAAACTTCTGTACCAACTGGCAAAAGAAGAATGCAGCACAACTCTGTTAACTGCACATCTGTGCGGACACGTAATGCACTGCACTTTGCGACAAGGGCAGTTTGCTGAAGAATTAACTAAACCGTACTATACGTGAGAGTCTAAGCGCTGATGGGGATTCTCATTTTATACAGCAGGCACCGAGATCTGTGGCAGTAGCAGGGGCCACTGAGGTGACAGAACAGGAACATCAATGCTGAGAAGGCTGTGGTGGTAAATGCAAAGACTAGGGAAGGCTCTAGCCACATGCGAGGGACGTGGACAAAAGCACATAACACATGCAGAGGTGACTGGCTGGTACAAGGTTTGGAAACCAGTGAGACAGAGCAGCAGCTTCAGGAAGGTGCAGAATTGCTGCTGAGACACAGTACTGTTTCTCAGCAGTAATGTGGGGATTGTAACTCCAGTGTCTCCAATAGCAGTCCAGGCTCTTTTGAAGGACACAAACCCCATATCAGTAGTTTCATATTTTGTACCTTATAAGCAACAGTATTGCTGCATCCAGTAGTTAAAGTAATTAACCTGTAAACTTTGGCTAACAACAGTGCTGTTACAGAGCACTTGAAGCTGTTGAATGACAAGTACCTACATAAAAAGCTAAGCTTTTTCTTACTAGCAAAGACATGCAAGGTTCCACTGCACCAACTACATAAGGTGCACCTTGTTTTGTTTAGTTAGCTTTTCTGCCTATTAAGGTAACAACTGGCAAAACAATATGTGTAAACCACCCTAATAAGTAGTCATTAAAAAGGTAAAAGTAGCATGATCCGACTGCCACTTTCTAGGGCTTTCAAAAAGAACCTGGCTATTTGTCAAAGAGATCAGCTACCAAGCCTTCAGTCCTTTGTCCAAACTGACACCGCATCAGCAGCTGGTTTATATATATATGCTCCCTGCTATAATCCCTGCTGGTAGTGTCACTTACCTCCTTAGTTGTGAAGATCCTATAAAGTTTGTCTGCTGGAGAGTGGAATATTTCTTTCATAAGTATCTTCACTGTTGGAATTTTTACACCGACCATATCCAAAGACTGGGGGGAAGCAGAATTCTGTAAAACAAACATTCACATGAATGAGTGCAAGATTAAACATTTTAAAGTTCTGAAATTAATTGTACAACCTACTTTCATGTCTATTTAAAATTATTAAAGAGTATTCACTAAATAAGTGACAAAATTAAGAGTACGTGATTTACTCCACCACCACCTGAAGCTAACTTCAGACTGGGGGAAGTGATCCATGCAGTGAAACCCAGCGTGACCTTGCTGCAGCTACAGCCATTACAGAACAAATCATTACGGGGTGCATCGCTGCTGCTGCCCTCCCTCTGTGCTGGCAGCTGCCATGGGTCATTTCTGTACTACAGCAATGAGGAGGCAGTTCCACCCCAAAGCCTTCTCTCATTTGTAGGTACTCACAGGAAGTTACAGTTACAGTTGTTAGCACTGCAAAATCCATACGACTGCACTTAGGGTACTGTTACATTTGTACAACACAGAGCCAGCATTCCTGCATGGTGTTCCCACTTACGTTTTGCTCAGCAGACGGCTCCTGGCCAGCAGCAGCTTTTGTTGGCAGAATCATTCCCAAGGTGAACTCTGTAATAAAGAAAAAACACTCTTCAGCAGGAAATCGAGCTGTACAACCACCCTGACATTCAGATCCATCATGACAATTGCCAGCCAAAACTGCGAAGACACGACGGGCCATACAACTCCCGTCTAGTTTCCCTCACCTCACCTGTATATTTTTTATTAGCAAAAGGGCCTAATGGACATTTCCCTTAAAAACACAGGCTTTTCAGTGCTACCTGACCCAGAATTAAAGGACATGTAACATACCAGTTTAAATTACCTGTTTTAAGTGCTTTCAGGTAATCTCTCAGGGCCTCTCTGACTTTTGTGGCTCCTTCAGTTCTCATGAGGTCCTTCAGAACATCGCCTTCCCCTTTCTTTTTGCTAACATTTATCTAGAAGCATAAAAATTACAAGAGGCATCTAAACATGAGCCTTTTGGCTTCTGGCGACAAAGGGAAGTATTCTGGCTTTGTTTACTATATTCAGAGGACAGATGTGATTTCAAGTTCATTATCTTTGCACGTTATCCTACCTTTGTTAAAAATAGGTCCTCTTGGGTTTTGACTTAAATAAATCAACTCCTCTCCACAGCAGCTTAGTCAAGTTCATGAAGTATAAACAGAGTTGCCTACTACACAGCAGGGGCTGAGGAATCTGAGGAAGCCACGGTATGAGCTGCCGTACAACCAACAAGGAGATTGCTCAAGTTCTTAAGGTTTGAGGGAAAGGAGGCGGAGATTTTTAAGACTACAGCAAGCAGAGTTCTTCTCACATGTGTAGTTACTATGTCATCACAAACAATAATTAGCAAAGAAAACCGTGCACATTCCTCACAGGCAAATTTGAGAACAGAGAGAAGCCATTATTCCAGGTATAAAAAATTAAACATGAAATAAACTATTCAAGTGTAATTATCTCACTTAATCACAGGATAAATCAAAACATGATGCCTATATGTTGATTAACGCTTTATTTAAGAATTCTGATCCTATATAGCCATATCAGTATTTCACACCTACCTCTGTATCATCTACCTCATTTTCTTCTGACAGGTTAGGAATTTCAACAGATCCCTTATGTTTCTCACCAGACTCTTTCACTGTACCTGTATTAACATAATGAATTCTTAAATCATAGAATCATTAAGGTTGGAAAAGACCTCTAAGATCATCAAGTCCAACAATGAGTTATTAAAAACTATTTCCCCCAAAGCAAGAGTTTTACCTTGGAAATCAGTTGTACAAAAACATTACTTGAAACAAGTCATCTAGAATGTAATTCAAAGGAACTAAATAGCAACCAAAAGCCTCAAAGGTGTCACAGTACGTTCACAGTGACCTACTCTCAGGAGCTGTATTTTCCTCTAAGGGCACATTAAGGTACATTCATGCATAGAGATACATCTCCCAATGCACGGCCTGCACCGCCCTCCTGTCTCTGCTGCTGCCAGCTCTTAAAAGCTCTCCACTTATAACTTCTGTCTGCAAACACAGAATGGGATCTGGAAGGGTGTAGGGGAAAAATATCCTCCTCTTCCCCTAGATTTGCCTGACCTTTATTTAGAAGGTCCCTAGAATGCTCACCACTCCTTCCCAAATATCTGAAAAGCTCCCAACATAGAGGCACTTCACCACAAAACGTATGTGAGTATGATGGGCAGGGATATGATTGAAATTTCTTAAAAATATGAAACTTCACTTGCAAATGTTTTAAACAAATGGTTCTCACTCCAAGCAGCTTTAGCATGAGCCAGAAATCACTATACATGTCAGGAATTCTTTGCAAGAACGGGAATCAGGCTCCTTCTCTGCACCTTCCTGGGCAAAGGTCCACTGTCACTTACCCAAACTGCTGTGAACACACCCAAGGGTATGAGCCCTAGATTGCACTTCTTTACCTCAGACCTTGCTGTGTGTGACAAGCCTGAATTCAAAGTTGGACGCTTTTTTCCCCCTCCACTGAAGATTCTTCCCTGTTGCCTTGCAAAAGCATCGTTATTTAAATCCCTTCATTACTTCAATTGTCTAAGTGAAAAGCCATAGCAGGAACATGCAGCTCTGCCCCAAATGAGCTTAGGTGCTAAGAGAGACGCAGCCCACTAATGGGACAATACGATCAGCCCAGCGTGAAGCATCAACTGCACAAGGGGAGCCAGCATGAAGGCAGACAAAATAGTCCTATGGATTCTCTCACCTTTCAAGGAGCAAGCTACAGCCAGCGACTACTTAGCATCCCTCCCCTTTCACTACTTCTAATTACTACCCAGAAATGATCTCCATGCGATGGGGGTTCTAGACAGAGATACAAGCTAATATGCTGCTGCTGACGGTCACAGCATAGCAGACAAACAAGTGCTCAGACGAGCTTTCCATTATGTCCAGCTAGAGATGGTGTATAGAGGCCTCAAACCAGTGCCTGAGGAAGAGGCAATCAAACTCCATGACGGTACGCAGCACATCAGATCAGCGACTTCTATGGGAAGGGTCCGTCACTTAAGCACATTATGGACATATTTTCTTTTCCAGAAATGACGCTTCTCTCTTCAGTCACTGATTACTTCCCAACTCATGGCATCGAGCTTGACCAGGCACATCTTCACAAGAATATATTTGATACTATTAGAGACATACACATGAAAGGAGTGATGTACAAATGGATTGAAAAAGATATGGAGTGATATATTCTGCATGGATATGGAATTTATGCTGTACTAAACTGACTGGTGAACCACAACAAAAAACTCTTCCTCATTTCTTTCCCTACCAAGATAAAGAGCGCATGACAGCTGGTAGCGCACAGGCCCCCTCCCAGTCAAGAGCAAAGCCCAGTGCAATAGGCAAAGCCTGTTAATACAGAAGGAGACTAAATCCAGAAGGAGACATCCACACAGGGAAAGGCCAAACCAGGAGGCCTCTCTTGGACTTTTCCCAGTCTCCCCAAAGAATCTGTTAGCCCAAGCACAGAGCCGTGTGAACTAGTTAATCAAACCATTAAAACACTCTGGGCCAAACACAACTCACGTGCAGCCACCTCTGTTTGCTCTTCCAGCCCCAGGATTAGCACAGGCAATGCCTCACGACACTGCCTTTGCAGAGAGTAAAGCAGCTCTGACTTTCAAACTGCTCCCCCCAAGAAGGAAGTGCCAGCAGGCAGGAAGAAGTTTTTAGAAGCGAAACGCAAACCTGACTTCATTTCATTAACAATTTTCACAACTGTTAAAGATTCATAAATAACACAGGCCAGACAACAAATTTACGTTCATAAAACAATAAATAGGGGG
Source organism: Piaya cayana (assembly GCA_013389865.1). Classification (NCBI taxonomy): domain Eukaryota; kingdom Metazoa; phylum Chordata; class Aves; order Cuculiformes; family Coccyzidae; genus Piaya; species Piaya cayana. Next base: position 376,459 of record WAAB01025145.1, read on the forward strand.
TTTTTTCCCCTTGTCCAAGGGATTAAATGAAGATGGCATCTGTGCTGGGTAGCGAAGCCCAGTTAGTTCACAAGAAGAGCTGGCAGACAGCACAACACAGGCAGAACAGTGGCAGCAAAACTATTAGCTTTTTATCAAGATATCAAATTATTTGTTTGAACCTCATGGGACTCCAATAACAGCCCTAGGAATAAGTGATCTCTTTCCTGCCAGTCCAGTATTTTAGAAGACAATGAAAGCACATCTCAGAAAAACCTGACTATAAATACACTACTGAAATACCTATCTTTAAAAAGGACAGACATGTTTTCATAAAATTTCCATCACAAGGCATTGAAATCCTCATTACATCTTCAAATATACAGCAGAGAGAACAGCCATTTTGCTCAATTTTAGTGGTATTAAGCACCTCTAGTTCCCCACATTCTTACTGCTGTGGATTATAAACTGCTAAGGGCGATGTTTTGCAAACATCAGACCTTTCAAACTGGCTGCAAATTTGAGGATTTATATTGTCTTGGGTTTATGCATCAAAATGTCAAAACATAGTTCAAGTTACTATTACAATTATCCCAGAAGACTTGCAGAAGGAAATTACCACAGTATTTTGTGGTTTTAGCAGTTCAGCCTGAACTCTCATTTCTAACTCAGAGCTCTCTGAGAACACACACCACTACTTTTCACCATGAGAGCGGTGAGGCCCTGGCCCAGGTTGCCCAGGGTAGCTGTGGCTGTCCCATCCCTGGAGGTGTTCAAGGCCAGGCTGGATGAGGCCCTGGACAGCCTGGTCTGGTGGCAGGGAGGTAGGAACTAGATGATCTTTAACATCCCTTATAACCCAAACTAGCCTATGATTCTATGGCTATCAAAAAAAACTTCATTCCTAGTTCTAGAATTTCACTGTGTAGTAGCAAATTCTTTCAAAACTAAGTTCTCAAAGACATTATCCACTTGGCACAACACTGAACTGAACAAACAACCTAATCAACATGAGAGGTGTCCATAGCTAAGCCCACCCTGAAAAGCATGAAGATCTAACAGGAAAAGAGTTTAGGATCTGTACAGAAATACGAACAATTCTGTCTACTTTTATGCCTTATACACTGAAATAAAAGAAAAAAAAAGCAACAAAACCAAAATAATCAACATTTTAAACTTGGGTAACTTTAGCTTATCTTGAAAACAACAAAAAAAGACTATCAAAAAGGTGATTACAATTATTTAAACTGCACCAATACAAACTGCACACCCCAGTATAATGTTTGCCTTACTCTCTACTAACACTGAGATCACAACTGTAAGGATTTCTTNCTTGACCAGGCACACATCTTCACAAGTATATTTGATACTATTAGAGACGTACACATGAAAGGAGTGATGTACAAATGGATTGAAAAAGATATGGAGTGATATATTCTGCATGGATATGGAATTTATGCTGTACTAAACTGACTGGTGAACCACAACAAAAAACTCTTCCTCATTTCTTTCCCTACCAAGATAAAGAGCGCATGACAGCTGGTAGCGCACAGGCCCCCTCCCAGTCAAGAGCAAAGCCCAGTGCAATAGGCAAAGCCTGTTAATACAGAAGGAGACTAAATCCAGAAGGAGACATCCACACAGGGAAAGGCCAAACCAGGAGGCCTCTCTTGGACTTTTCCCAGTCTCCCCAAAGAATCTGTTAGCCCAAGCACAGAGCCGTGTGAACTAGTTAATCAAACCATTAAAACACTCTGGGCCAAACACAACTCACGTGCAGCCACCTCTGTTTGCTCTTCCAGCCCCAGGATTAGCACAGGCAATGCCTCACGACACTGCCTTTGCAGAGAGTAAAGCAGCTCTGACTTTCAAACTGCTCCCCCCAAGAAGGAAGTGCCAGCAGGCAGGAAGAAGTTTTTAGAAGCGAAACGCAAACCTGACTTCATTTCATTAACAATTTTCACAACTGTTAAAGATTCATAAATAACACAGGCCAGACAACAAATTTACGTTCATAAAACAATAAATAGGGGGTTTTTTCCCCTTGTCCAAGGGATTAAATGAAGATGGCATCTGTGCTGGGTAGCGAAGCCCAGTTAGTTCACAAGAAGAGCTGGCAGACAGCACAACACAGGCAGAACAGTGGCAGCAAAACTATTAGCTTTTTATCAAGATATCAAATTATTTGTTTGAACCTCATGGGACTCCAATAACAGCCCTAGGGATAAGTGATCTCTTTCCTGCCAGTCCAGTATTTTAGAAGACAATGAAAGCACATCTCAGAAAAACCTGACTATAAATACACTACTGAAATACCTATCTTTAAAAAGGACAGACATGTTTTCATAAAATTTCCATCACAAGGCATTGAAATCCTCATTACATCTTCAAATATACAGCAGAGAGAACAGCCATTTTGCTCAATTTTAGTGGTATTAAGCACCTCTAGTTCCCCACATTCTTACTGCTGTGGATTATAAACTGCTAAGGGCGATGTTTTGCAAACATCAGACCTTTCAAACTGGCTGCAAATTTGAGGATTTATATTGTCTTGGGTTTATGCATCAAAATGTCAAAACATAGTTCAAGTTACTATTACAATTATCCCAGAAGACTTGCAGAAGGAAATTACCACAGTATTTTGTGGTTTTAGCAGTTCAGCCTGAACTCTCATTTCTAACTCAGAGCTCTCTGAGAACACACACCACTACTTTTCACCATGAGAGCGGTGAGGCCCTGGCCCAGGTTGCCCAGGGTAGCTGTGGCTGTCCCATCCCTGGAGGTGTTCAAGGCCAGGCTGGATGAGGCCTTGGACAGCCTGGTCTGGTGGCAGGGAGGTAGGAACTAGATGATCTTTAACATCCCTTATAACCCAAACTAGCCTATGATTCTATGGCTATCAAAAAAAACTTCATTCCTAGTTCTAGAATTTCACTGTGTAGTAGCAAATTCTTTCAAAACTAAGTTCTCAAAGACATTATCCACTTGGCACAACACTGAACTGAACAAACAACCTAATCAACATGAGAGGTGTCCATAGCTAAGCCCACCCTGAAAAGCATGAAGATCTAACAGGAAAAGAGTTTAGGATCTGTACAGAAATACGAACAATTCTGTCTACTTTTATGCCTTATACACTGAAATAAAAGAAAAAAAAAGCAACAAAACCAAAATAATCAACATTTTAAACTTGGGTAACTTTAGCTTATCTTGAAAACAACAAAAAAAGACTATCAAAAAGGTGATTACAATTATTTAAACTGCACCAATACAAACTGCACACCCCAGTATAATGTTTGCCTTACTCTCTACTAACACTGAGATCACAACTGTAAGGATTTCTTAGTTTATAACACAAGTGAAACCTTTAAAATGCCACTAACTATTGATGCACAGAAAAATAAACAGTACTGCTTCAAGTCTGCTATTATAGTGGGAGCAGACCTCAATCCCAAATCTGTTGAAACAGGTCTCAGCATCAAAACAAACATCAAAACAAACATTAAAGTCCTGGTGAACCCATCCAGGATAAGCACAGGCACGAGGAACTGTGCTGGAAAGGGCACAAAGGCCATGAGGAAGAACAGGGGTGCAAACCGCAGACACCCGCTGGAGCAGCCACCAGCATCACCTGAAACACTCACGCAGAGACTGCGGTCCTACTCTGGGGCACAGGAATTAAGAGGGGAAAGTTACACATGGCCTCGGTATTCCCACCTCCTACAGTAACAACTGAGAAACAAGCACAGTGCTCTGGGGAGGAACCGCCTGCCATTTCACACTACAATATCCTGGCAGGGTTTCCTGCGTAGGCTCTTTTTATCAGACCTTCCTGCTTCTCACTCCAATGCAAAAGACGCTCCACAATTTGCCATCAGGTTTTGGGCCTCTAATAAATAGAAAGAATTCCTCAAAACTATCCAAAGATACTACCCAAAGCCACGTTACCACGCTGGCGGGCAAATAAGGACCTCGCTGTGGGACAAGCAAGGGATTAGACCTCTAAGAGCTGGGGTTGCAAGTGGGTGCAACACAACACGAACACAAGACCGCAGCCCGTTATCCCACATAATCAACAATTATTTCTAGTTTCCTAATTCACACTAAATAGTTGGTGTGATTCATTATCACGAGCGCAAACCACATTCCATTTTCTGAAGCACCTGCCCCTGCGCAATGCCTGGGCTGTCTTGGTTCCTTCTATCCATGGACATGAATTAAACACACGGGTGTAACTCTGAGCCCCGGGAAGCTGAAACGATTCCAGCGCTCTGCTGTAAGGATGCCAGTGTCCCCGCAATGAGGGATCTACCTCCTCCAAAGCGAGGTGAGCAGTGAAATATTGACCCAGCACGCTCTTACAAATGCTGTGACACAGCATACGCCAAAAGAGCAAACATGGGACACCAGCGAATCTGCTCCACAGACTGTTCCTCAAAGTCAGAATTATTTAGTAAGGAGAAACTAAAATTTCACATTTCTTAGCCTTATCAAGAAAAAAGGCTGCAAGTTGTACATATTCTAGATCATGAATATTTGGAAATCTGAAGCCTTATAAACATGGATAGAGTGGTCTAAAATGATGTAGAAAACACGAGGGTTTGCAGTGTCCTCTCTCTCCATGACGTTTACGCGGCGTGTCCCAGTGTGCATGGATGCAGCTGCTTGAAGGGGAGCCGGGCAGCCCCGGCAACTGCAGAGACTACGCATCCAGAGCCTGGCGGGTCACGGAAGGGAGAGCAGCCGCCTCACACAGAATCACTAGGTTGGAAAAGACCCCCAGGATCATCGAGTCCAACCATTCCTATCAAAGACTAAACCTCGTCTCTCAGCACATCATCCAACCGTCTTTTAAACACCTCCAGGGAAGGTGACTCCCCACTTCCCTGGGCAGCCTGTTCCTGTACCCAATGACCCTTTCCCGTGACTGTTTTTTGCCTGATGTCCAGAAACTTTGTCTGCTGTGCAGAAGCTCTGTCTCTTCTCACTGCCTTGGGGATGAAAAGCACCGGGGAAAGCCTCCCCCCAGACACCTCAGCAGGAGCTCTACCTTTCTCACTTGGTGACCGAAGCGTCTCCCCGTCATCTCGCGCGGTGACAGCGCAGGGACCGAGCCCCGAGCCGCAGGGCAGCGCCGGAGCCCCGGGCCGAGGGGGCATCACCGAGGAACCGGCGCTCCTCCCCGCCCTCCCCGCGGCTCCCGCTCACCGACCCGCCCCGGCGCTCCCTCCAGCTCCCGAGGCCCCACGTACCTCTCCAGCCGAGGCGCAGGTTCCACTCGTAGAAGAAGATGAGCCTCCCCCTGCGGCCGCTGCAGGACGCCTCGCCCTCCGCGCGCTCCAGGCCGCTGATCTCGCAGCGCCCGGCCTCGCCCTCCACCGCCAGCCCCACCAGCAGCTCCTCCAGCTTCCCCTTCGACCAGCCGGTCGCGTCCCGCTCCGTCCTGGCCGCGGGGCGAGCGGCGGGGTGAGCGCCCGGCGCCGCCCGCCTCGCCCCGACCCGCCCCGCCCGGCCCGGGCCACCTCACCAGTGCCAGTTGTTGACGTTGGTGCCGTCCGCGCGCCGCTCCACGATCCAGCGCGGGTCCCCCTGCCCCCACCGCGCCATGGCCGCCAGCGCACGCGGGGAGCGGTACGAGCGGGAGGAGGAAGAGGCTGCACCGCCCGCCCCTCCCGCCCCGCCCCGCGGCCGCTGCCGCCTCCTGGGAGTCCGGGGCCGCCCACAGCTTGGAGTGTGTTAGAAACGGCGTGACCAGGTGAGACCGCTCCTTGAATC